>SJYT01083903.1:317238-330466 GCA_006410635.1 Cephalophus harveyi
AGTGAATATATATATATATTATAGGCCTATATATATATATATACACACACACACATATATATAGGCCAATTTCTGAACTATAACCGAAATATATAAGGCAGATAAAGTAATAAAAAATATTTTACATATTTTCCATTATTCTACAGTGTGATTTCAGTGATAACTAATTATGTCTCAGTGCCATAATTAGTCATATAAGAACCAAGGAATTAATGCTATTTTTTAAACACCTCAATAAATCTCATGAAATGATTTGATAATTAAAAAAAAAAAACCTGGAACCAAAACTTAATCCATAAATAATAGCATTAAGGCATACGTCCTAAGACTAGTAAAGAATTTTATTCACTACAAATATATACTGTCAGTAGAAGGGGATTAGAGAACGCTAATATTTTCATGTTTCCTTTCCTGATAAAAGCCAAGAATGTATTGAATATTACTTTCTCAACTGTAACTGTTCATTTCTATGAGTATACATTCTCCCTGGGATCCAAGTAAGGTGTTTTTCCACCTTAAATTTTTTTTGAAAATACAGAAAAGAAAAAGAAATATATCTGATTCTACAAGCATTGAACTATAATGTAAATATTCTCTTTTTTTTTCTATCTTGAAAGAATTAAACAAAGAGATCACAAATGTGTTTATCAGGACTTAATTAGTGACATAAACTGAACTCATCATGGCTTAAACAAGGAAAAGTTTATAGCCTTATACAATTAGATAACCAAGGTCTAGTATTCCCTTCAGGCAGTTAGAAGTTTCTATTTTTTCTACAGTACTGTTTTTCATTCTTTTCATCTACTGGTTCTTCTGGTAACAAAAGTTGGACACCAGTAGGCACCAAGTTACATGATCCTTAAGAGCATATAATCTCGGAAAAGCGATTTTCTTCCACCTGGAATCTATATCAATTTGCCCCAGATCCTAGACTGATAACTGTATCAAAAGGAATTCTGATTAGTTCAGCCCAAGCCTATAGACCCATACAGAACTAGAAGAGATAAGGTTGATCAAAGCCTAAAATAGGTGAGCTGATAGAAGAAAGTAGGAGGATTGCTGGGCAAGCTAAAAAGCAGATGCTGTCAGAGAGAGAAAAACTTACTCTTTGTAATTAGTTTACACCACATGAGGTCGCAAGGAGTCAGACATGACTGAGCCACTGAACTGAACTGATAAATATTTGGATAATATATCTTTACTATTCTTTATTATTTTTTAGAAAAAGTTATTTTTAATAAACTAGATATGAACTGTTAATATTTTTGAAAACTATTATCTATATCCTAGAAAAATTTCTAACAAGATATAAATGACCAACATTAATCCAGGAAGATACGAAGAGGCTTACAGTCACAGAAAAACAATTAAATTTCCTAAATATTTAACATTGAGTAAAAAACGACCAAGTAGTCTTATAGCTATGTTCTCTCTTACAAAGACAAAACACACAAGAAAATGCATGCTGAGTTTATAGGAGATCTACCTTAATGTTAGATCTCCTATAAACTAGTGGAAACAGTGTCAGACTTTATTTTTTTGGGCTCCAAAATCACTGCTGATGGTGACTGCAGCCGTGAAATTAGAAGACGCTTACTCCTTGGAAGAAAAGTTATGTCCAGCCTAGACAGCATTTTCAAAAGCAGAGACATTACTTTGCCGACTAAGGTCCGTCTAGTCAAGGCTATGGTTTTTCCTGTGGTCATGTATGGATGTGAGAGTTGGACTGTGAAATTCTGAAGGAGATCAACCCTGGGATTTCTTTGGAAGAAATGATGCTAAAGCTGAAACTCCAGTACTTTGGCCACCTCATGCGAAGAGTTGACTCACTGGAAAAGACTCTGATGCTGGGAGGGATTGGGGGCAGGAGGAGAAGGGGACGACCGAGGATGAGATGACTGGATGGCATCACTGACTCAATGGATGTGAGTCTGAGTGAACTCTGAGAGATGGTAATGAACAGGGAGGCCTGGCGTGCTGCGATTCATGGGGTCGCAAAGAGTCGGACACGACTGAGCGACTGAACTGAACTGAACTGAACCTTAATGTTATCTCATGAAAAATCTATAGGTGATTTAAAAAAATGTCTTTAGATCAAATAGAGAAAGTTTTTGTTTTGCTTTGTTTTGTTTTTAAGCAGGTGTCCCATTTAGAACCAACATACTACTTAACTGAGAACATGGTAATTATGAAAATTATTTTTAGTAGGCAAAGTTGCTAAACTTATATGCACATCAAAATTTGAAACTTCTCAAGATGAATCCTGCTTCAACTTTGAGCTCATGTTTTAAATTATGGGAGATGTAAAAACATGATTTTCACAGTAGGAAAACTAAATTTTTGAGGATGTACCCTACCCATCATATTATATAGGTCAACTAATTTTTTCAGCTTTATTGAACAAATAATCATTAATTACCTATGAGGATAAAGCAGGGGCTTGCTAATGGAAATTTAAAGATGAACATGATGCATTTTTGAGGAAGGCATGGCAACCCACTCCAGTATTCTCGCCTGGAGAATTCCCATGGGCAGAGGAGCCTGGTGGGCTAAGTCCATGGAGTTGAAAGGAGCTGGACAGGACTGAGAGACTAAACAGAGGAGGAGTTCTTTTGTAATGTGTGGAGTTTAAGGAAGGCTTCACAGAAAAATATTTGAACTTTGTCTTAAAGAATTAGTGATGTGACGTTGAGTTTAGAACTGAATATGGATCCAGACAGAATTTACTGAGTGTTAAGGAGAAGTATGAAACAACTTGCTGGGTTCAAAGTTTATAAAAGTTAAGTGTAGAGAGAAGAAAAAAATCTGGAAGATAAACACTATGGAGGTTCTAGACTTCATCTTTAGACAACAAAAAGTCTGGAAACATTTTAAGCTGGAGGGTAATATGATCACCTCTCTGGAGGATCACCATTAGCAGTGTGGATGTGAGACTGGAAGAGACCAGGTTGAAGGGTGGGAGACGAGTAAGGACATTATTCATTAAGAATTTTCTGGGTTTGTTTGAAATATCTCATCTTGGTAGCGGAGAAGGCAATAGCAAGCCACTCCAGTACTCTTGCCTAGAAAATCCCATGGATGGAGGAGCCTGGTAGGCTGCAGTCCATGGGGTCGCTAGAAGTCGGATGCGACTGAGCGACTTCACTTTCACTTTTTGCTTTCACACAATGGAGAAGGAAATGGCAACCCACTCCAGTGTTCTTGCCTGGAGAATCCCAGGGACGGGGGAGCCTGTTGGGCTCCTGTCTATGGGGTCGCACAGAGTCGGACACGACTGAAGCGACTTAGCAGCAGCAGCAGCAGCAGCAGCATCTTGGTAGATGTTTTAGCACAGGGATAGTTGGATATATTTTTTTTTTCTGTCACTATATTATGCTCTTGCTAAGAGAGAAAATGTCTGGCTATTCTTTATTCTTTCCTTTTTTTTTTTTTTGCATCACCTCATGGCATGTGGGAGGGATCTTATCTTAGTTCCCCAACTAGGGATTCAACCCTTGCCACCTGCAGCGAGAACATAGCATCTTAACCACTGCACTGCCAGGGAAATTTTAGTTGTTCTTTCTATATTCAACAGCTCATTCAGTAGGTGGCACATAGCAGATCCTTAAGCAGTACATATATTTTAAAATTTTGTTAAAAACTGAGCAGAAAACAAATTGTGCTACTTTACAATGTACTTCCAGCTCCTGAACTGCAGTGGAGGCTGCTGAAATATCGATGGCACTCTCGTGCTGCTCTAAACTGTTCATGAACTTTAAAATCTGTATTCTTTGCTAAAACCGTGTCATTAATGATTAACACAGCTTGAATGATTCTAGATTTTCTAACACTTAACTTTCATACGGTGAAGAAAATAATAAAACAAAGAGGAATATAATTTGCAGGGGAAAAATCAAGAAAAATAAAACAATCAACACATAGATACTTGCAACAGAAGTTGACCATACTTTAACCTTTGTAACTTTGTTTTATTTTCTGGGGATAGATGTGGATTTTAAATAGAGTAAGAATATATTTAAAATTATAATCAGGCTAACCTTTTTATTTTTTAAAACTGACATTTATACGGATTTCCTGAACTTCAAATTAATGTAGCACCAAATTTAGTCTCAAGTTAAAAACACAGAATGCATGTGTCCTGTTCTTCCTGACAACACCATGCATTCATTTCCTTGTGTCCATATAGAAAGGCATGACAAGCCAATCTTTGAAAAAAATAAACTCTGGTTAAAAATTATTATTATGCAAGTAAAAGAATTCTGTCTACTTTATAATCCACTGTTGAACTGATAAAATAGAGAATAATACGTTTATAATAGAAAAAAATAAATTCAGATAGCAATATATTCTGATGATCTGTTTCACATTTTCATCTTTTAAAGCATAGATTTTAATTAAACTTAATAACATACATATTTTCCACCAGAATTTCAAAACTGCATTTTTGATATGTACATTGAATGTATACCTGCACATCCATTGTCTCTATTTGACTTTAAAAAGGTTAATCATGTGTCAGAGATATTTGTGATTTCAGTGTCTGAATCTATCTATTATAAATGGAACTGAAACAAAAGATTATGTTATACACATGTAATTTAACATTAATCTGCAAAACTATCAATATTCGGATGAGTAGTTTCAATTTAAAACATCTGTGGTCCATAATTTACATAGAAGTTAAAACTCTGAACACTCACACCATGCATATAATCTGAGAGATTCACAGATGCATTACAAAATAAAAATAAAGAAATAAGTCCTTTGCTATGTGTTTAAGTAATTAGTAGATTTTTGCCAGGCAATTTGTATAAAGTTTATAAAAGCACATTGCATATTCTTGGAAAGGCTAGGAGTCCAGAGTGACTAAAGCCTAGGCACTGTATAGTGGTATAGAGGACTTAAAGGAGAGATGAAGTATGTAAAATATACTCATTTGAAAGGAAAGACAATTTTTCTTAAAGAAAAGTGAAATCAACATTTGTAATTAATTTAAAAAGGAAAGTGTTACATTGAAATATACTCTTGCTTGTATGCTGGGAAACTTGTATAGATGCAATTAAACTTGAATTTAAAAGTATTCCCTGGTGTTATTAAGGTAACATAATTCTCATAGTAACAATTTATCATTACCTTTGTAGTTAACCTTGAAGCCAACAGATCCAACACTTTCATCTGTTTGAAGGTGCAGCCACATTTGGCTACTCATGCTTACTATCAGGTCTGGCACAAAGCTTCCAGTCAGCCTAAAAAGAGGTGGATAGAGAGAGGAGAAACAGATTATTAAAATACCACTGCACTGGTAGGGAAGTTTCTAGTTGTTCTTTTTATATGCAACAGCTCATTTGAATACCCTCTGTAAGCAAATTATGAGACAGATGAGTTTCTCACAACTTTCTCAGCTAGAAACAAACAACTGGCAGATTAATTTACAAGACTGATAGAACAGACAAATAATATAATTTAGTGATCAATGTTTACTATAAACAAGTACTATTTTATGTGGTAAACTAGGTTATATCTTTCAAATCCCTGAGGCAAGGTACTAAATTTTAAATACTGAAAATCTTATACTTCTTTTAAATTGAAAGAAAAAAAGAATCTATAAAAATCTTTACGTTGTTGTTGCTGTTTTCACACCAGTAATGTACTTCATTTTAACCTTTCAAGTTAAAGGACTTTGTTCTAAAGAAGCACTGTGAAAAATATTTAAGTACTGTGCAAAACAATAAAATGACAAGAAGTATAATATAACCCTTTGCAATACTGATGTCAGGCTAGCCATGTCAAGTATGTTTTACTGGAAACAATTTTATTTTAAATAATATGCTGCTAATTTGATATGGCATCACTGAATCTATGCATTAATAAGCTCATTCAGTAATGTTCACTTTTATAACCCTAAGAAGAGAAATTACTTAATGATTCCACTGTATTAATAATGCTTCGGTCACATGTTTGAACTGAAGCAATAGTCATACAAAGGAGGAGAGCAAATGAGTAAATATGACCTTGAGGGGAAAAGTCTGTCAAAAATACAAACAGTTAAAACAACAAACAAATAACTTTTTGTATTCTTGACAGACTTTTCCCCTCAAGGTCATATTTACTCATTTGCTCTCCTCCTATATCTGCCATACAACCCAGCAATTCCACTCTTGGGCATATGCACTAAGGAAACCAGAATTGAAAGAGACACATGTACCCCAATGTTCATCGTAGCACTGTTTATAATAGCCAGGACATGGAAGCAACCTAGATGCCCATTGGCAGACGAATGGATAAGAAAGCTGTGTCACATATACACAATGGAATATTACTCAGCTATTAAAAAGAACACATTTGAATCAGTTCTAATGAGGTGGATGAAACTGGAGCCTGTTATACAGAGCAAATTAAGTCAGAAAGAAAAACACCAATATGGTATATTAATGCATATATATGGAATTTAGAAAGATGGTAACAATGACCCTATATGTGAGACAGTGAAAGAGACACAGATGTAAAGAACAGACTTGGACTCTGTGGGAGAAGGCGAGGGTGGGATGATTTGAGAGAAGAGCATTGAAACATGTACATTATCATATGTGAAAGAGATCACCAGTCCAGGTCCATGCATGAGACAGGGTGCTCAGTGTGGGTCCAATGGGATGAACCTGAGGGATGGGATGAGGAAGGAGGTGGGAGAGAGGGTCAGGATGGGGAACACATGTATACCCATGGCTGATTCATGTGAATGTATGGCAAAAACCACCACAATATTGTAAAGTAATTAGCTTCCAATTAAAATTTAAAAACAAAGAATACAAAGAGGAAAGAAGAATGGATCCACTGCTGAGTAAAATATTCATCATGTTAGGGAATTCTAAATTACATACTTTAAAAATAGGTTTTTAAAAGAAGAAATTCTCAAGTGTTTACCTACTTTATTGCTAAAAACATGAAAATTTCTGAAAAATTACAGGAGAGAAAGTATAAATTTTCCCTTCTTAATATTGATAAAGAGGGCATCCAAAGCTGTGCTCTGGATGAAGGCTATACTATAATTAAACTATCAGAGGGCAACATAGAGGACTGTTGTATTCTTGAGGCCACCATGGCTGCAGAATGTCCAGTTGTTAGTCAACCACCAAAACTATAAACCATGATCAACAGACTGCATTAGAAATACAGCTATGCCACCAGTGTTGAGTGTTACAGAATTTATTTGAATCATCACAAATGAACTCAGTTAAATATTGTGATGTAATTATGAGATTGTGCATAATATTGAGGAATAGTGTGAGATATAAAGATACATAAGATATTATAGAATTTTAGACTATATTCACTTCATTCCTGCCAAAGGAAATAAAATTTTATAAAGAACACACATACATTATCCTTTGTAATATATGTGCATATCTGTATGCACATATGCATACATATGCATACATATATGCATTATCATTTGAAAATTTCATGGCACACTAACTTTCAATCTTCAAATTGATGAGTTCAGAAGCACTCATTTTCTGAGCTACAGTAAAGAGACAGGTTTATGGGCAAGAGTGAGGACTCAAGCTCAGAGTAAAGTAAACCTATTATGAAATGGTCATGAGAGTTTAAAACTATAGGATATACATCAGCTACTCCATATCGAATATGTCACCAATCTATCCCCTAGTGAATATTAAAAGGTGTTTTTTTATAAGATTAAATTGTTCCTCTTTATTATATCCATCTCAGTCCTATACTTTTTTACCAACCAAAACACTTTAGTACATTTAATTTTGTCAGTTCATAAAGAACTGTTAACACATATAGGCTAATTGTTCCACTGACAACTTGCACTCCTATTGGCCATAATTCTATCTAGTTTCCAACGAATTGGTGTTGTAATAGTAAAAATAAATTTTAAAATAAGTTAAATTAAAAATTTCCCCAGTATCAAAAGTTAAAGATAATTTCCCCTTTTTCTGTAGCATTTCTTTTAGAAAACTTGAAATTATAAATGACAAAATTTCTTACAGATGTATGTCAATTTTTTAAGCTAAATATGCCTCTTGTCATTTTTTCACATTACATAAATGTATTTATTTGAGGCTTTAGGGTTATCTCTTTGAAATGTAAGCATCAAGGAAATGTCATTCTGTCTCCCTGTTTCTGCGGGAGCTTAAGCCTAGCATATAGCCCCGTGATGTTAACTCCCTGCTTGCTGTAAAGATAGAAGTTCTATTTTCCCTTTTGATAAGGACAAACAACATGTATACAAGCAGATTGTATCTGTCTGATACATAAGGAGTGAGATTTAGTTTTCCTCACAATTTCTTTAGCAGATTGCCTGTGATGTCTATCACTTGTCTGGTTTAATGCTTATTCAATATTAAAAAATGGAAAAGGTCAATTTTCATTCCAATCCCAAAGAAAGGAAATGCCAAAGAATGTTCGAATTACCACACAATTGAACTCATCTCACAAGCTAGCAAAGTAATGCTCAAAATTCTACAAGCCAGATGTCAACAGTATGTGAACTGTGAACTTCTGGATGTTCAAACTGGATTTAGAAATGGCAGAGAAACCAGAGATCTAATTGCCAACAAGGGTTGGATCATAGAAAAGGTAACAAAGGTCCAGAAAAACATCTACTTCTGCTTTATTGACTACGCCAAAGCCTTTGACTGTGTGGATCACAGCAAACAGGGAAATTCTTAAAGAGATGCGAATACCAGACCACTTGACCTGCCTCCTGAGAAATCAGTATGCAGGTCAAGAAGCATCAATTAGACCTGGACATGGAACAACAGACTGGTTCCAAATCGGGAAAGCAGTACATCAAGGCTGTATATATTGGCATCATGCTTATTTAACTTACATGCAGAGCCTATCATGTGAAATGCCAGGCTGGGTGAAGCACAAGCTGGAATCAAGATTGCCAGGAGAAGTATCAATAATCTCAGATACCCAGATGACACCATCCTTAAGGCAGAAAGTGCAGAACTAAAGAGCCTCTTGATGAAAGTGAAAGAGGAGAGTAAAAAGGTTGGCTTAAAACTCAGCATTCGTGGCATGTGGTCCCATCAAATCATGGCAAATAGAAGGGGAAACAATGGAAACAGTGACAGACTTTATTTTTCTGGGCTCCAAAATCACTGCAGATGGTGATTGCAGCCACGAAATTAAAAGACGCTTATTCATTGGAAGGAAAGTTATGACCAACCTAGACAGTATATTAAAAAGCAGAGACATCACTTTGTTAACAAAGGTCCATCTAATCAAGGCTATGGTTTTTCCATTAGTCATGTATGGATGTGAGAGTTGGACTATAAGGAAAGCTGAGCACTGAAGAATTGATGCTTTTGAACTATGGTGTTGGAGAAGACTCTTGAGAGTTGCTTGGACTGCAAGGAGATTAAACCAGTTGATCCTACAGGAAATAAGTCCTGAATATTGATCAGAAGGACTGATGCTGAAGCTGACGCTCCAATACTATGGCCACATGAAAATGAGAAGAACTGACTCACTGGAAAAGACCCTCATGCTGGGGAAGATTGAAGGCAGGATGAGAAGGGGATGACAGAGGTTGAGATGGTTGGATGGCATCACTGACTCAAAGGAGATGAGTTTGAGGAAGCTCTGGGAGTTGGTGATGGACAGGGAAGCCTGGCATACTGCACTCCATGGGGTCACAAAGAGTCGGATACAACTGAGCAACTGAACTGAATATTAAGAGTGCTTCATTCTTTATACATTTTTGGAGAGTCTTAACTTGGTTTGCATGAGATATTATTTTTAATTATATTTCCTCAATAGTTTGGTGATGAGGATGGGATACAAATGACAATTCCAGAATTAAATGGACCAGCTGACGCTCTTAGAATGACACAGCCTAGATATAAGAGACTGAATTATAAAGTCTCCCTTATAGTGCTCTGCTCTTTTGGAGTACTAGTTAGATGAACCACCCTCTGCAAATTTAAGATTTACTACGCAGTAACCCTGGTTAAATTGGGCTCTAAAAACCCTTCAGGATCATGATAAGCTTTGATGATGAAAATATATGGGAAGCCAGGAATGCTGCCTAAAGTTTTTTTTTTTTTTTTTTTAATCTAAACATTTTTTATTTTGTATTGCGGTATAGCTAATTAAGAATGTTGTGGTAGTTTCAGGTGAACAGTGAAGGGCCTCAGCCATATATATACATGTATCAATTCTCCCTCAAATCCCCTCCCATCCAGGCTCACCTGCAGTTTTTAAGCAGCTAGTATCTCTGTTACATTTGGAATACTTATGAGAATAAAATTTTTCAAGATGTATGAGGGATTTAAGGGGGGCACATTATAAGCCCATTAATACTGGTATTTGAAGAAGAACTAAAGGGCCTCTTGATGAAAGTGAAAGAGGAGAGTGAATAAGTTGACTTAAAGCTCAACATTCAGAAAACTAAGATCTTGCCATCCAGTCCCATCACTTCATGGCAAATAGATGGGGAAACAGTAAAACAGTGGCTGACTTTATTTTTCTGGGCTCCAAAATCACTGCAGATGGTGACCACACCCATGAAATTAAAAGACGCTTACTCCTTGGAAGGAAAGTTGTGACCAACCTAGACAGCATTATGAAAAAGCAGAGAAATCACTTTGTCAACAAAGGTCCATCTAGTCAAGGCTACGATTTTTCCAGTAGTCATGTATGGATGTGAGAGTTGGACTATAAAGAAAGCTGAGTGCTGAAGAATTGATGCTTTTAAACTGTCGTGTTGGAGAATACTCCTGAGAGTCGCTTGGACTTCAAGGAGATTAAACCAGTTGATCCTACAGGAAATAAGTCCTGAATATTGATCGGAAGGACTGAGGCTGAAGCTGAAACTCCAATACTTTGGCCATCTGATACAAAGAGCTGACTCACTGGAAAAGACCCTGATGCTGGGAAAGGTTGAGGGGAGGAGAAGAAGGGGATGTCAGAAGACGAGATGGTTCAATGGCATCGCCAACTCAATGGACATGGGTTTGGGTGGACTCTGGGAGTTGGTGATGGAAAGGGAGGCCTGGCATGCTGCAGTTCATGAGGTTGCAAAGAGTCAGACACAACTGAGCAACTGAACTGAACTTATTGGATAGATATTATTCTAAGAATAAAGTTGAAAATGATTTGGATAGCCAGAAGGAAAGATTGAGGAGAATGAAGAAACAAATGTGAAAATTGAAGAGCTCTCTTTCACAGAACCCTCTTCTTCCTTTCCTTGCTGTTTCTGCTCCCTCTCTCCCCCTGCATCTCTCTTCTTCTTTTTTTTTTTCAATTTCTAGTTTTTTTTTTTTTTTTAATTCAATAGACACCTTGGAAGAAGGATGTGATGATCTTTTAGATACATGGTTCCCTTCATCAGTAAATTTCCCTAAAGAGAAGGCCAATGGCATGACTTCTTTAGTTCCTACTGAATCACCTGCCTTGTTTGAGAACACAGGCTTTTAAGTCTCATATTCTAGCTCTGAACCCACTCCATAGTGGGTTAGCATATAGTCTACCTCAAGAAGTCTGTTATCATCCATATACCGTGTATCCAGGAAAGCAAACGTTATAAGAAGAGTTACTTAGGGAAGTGTTGAAAACTTAAAAAATTCTGCTCCTATATGAAAGTGGCAAGATGCAGTATAGTTTCACCAGTTACTTGGGGAAAAAAAGGAAAAAATAAGTATTAGTTTGATAAATATACCAACATAAGAAAAAAGCCATATAGCCATATAATTCTACTATTTTTTTCTTTGTCAAACGTGTGGAAAATCAGCTCTTCTGATATAATCATCAGTGAAGCTTATGCCATTGAGAAGTTACCCAGCCTCCCTGACAGCTGATATTCATATGAAAGTTTCTTTTCCTGTTTTCCAGAAGTTTTCAGAAGTTTTACACAATGTGTTTTCAGTTTACATACCTACACTTGGGGATGTGCATAAGCTACTGTGGGGGTTCTGAAACCAGCAGACTTTGGTCATTTGATGGAGCAAGCACACTGGGGACCAGAAGATAACTCACCCCATTGAGGAATAGTGGCTACCCACCACACTCTGCAGCTGTGGAAGAAAGAAGGGCTTGGATGACCCATCTGAAGAGACTGCTCACAATCTTTCTTCTAAAGATGAGCTGGGAGAGACTGCAGTGTTGTATCTAGATAACAAGTGAGTTCCCCATTACTTTCTATAGGTGATCTGTTGAAATCTTCTCAAAATTTACATGCCTGGGTCCATGGGAAGATAAAAATTGTCCCCTGGTTCTATCTTTATCCTTGGCTCTCTTGCTGATTGGTTGTGGTTGTTGAGACGCTAAATTGTGTTCAACTTGTTTGTGACCCCTTTTCTCCTTTGCTTTTTGCCTCTCTTCTTTTCACAGCTATCTGTAAGGCCTCCCCAGACAGCCATTTTGCTTTTTTGCATTTCTTTTCCATGGGGATGGTCTTGATCCCTGTCTCCCGTACAATGTCACGAACCTCATTCCATAGGTCATCAGGCACTCTATCTATCAGATCTAGGCCCTTAAATCTATTCTTCACTTCCACTGTATAATCATAAGGAATTTGATTTAGGTCATACTTGAATGGTCTAGCAGCTTTCCCTACTTTCCTCAATTTGAGTCTGAATTTGGTAATAAGGAGTTCATGATCTGAGCCACAGTCAGCTCCTGGTCTTGTTTCTGTTGACAATATAGAGCTTCTCTATCTTTGGCTGCATAGAATATAATCAATCTGATTTTGGTGTTGACCATCTGGTAATGTCCATGTGTAGAGTCTTCTCTTGTGTTGTTGGAAGAGGGTGTTTGCTACGACCAGTGCATTTTATTGGC
This sequence comes from Cephalophus harveyi, assembly GCA_006410635.1. Lineage (NCBI taxonomy): Eukaryota > Metazoa > Chordata > Mammalia > Artiodactyla > Bovidae > Cephalophus > Cephalophus harveyi. Next base: position 330,052 of record SJYT01083903.1, read on the forward strand.
AAAACTCTATTAGTCTTTGCCCTGCTTCATTCCACATTCCAAGGCGAAATTTGCCTGTTACTCCAGGTGTTTCTTGACTTCCTACTTTTGCATTCCAGTACCCTATAATGAAAAGGACATCTTTTTTGGGTGTTAGTTCTAAAAGGTCTTGTAGGTCTTCATAAAACCATTCAACTTCAGCTTCTTCAGCATTACTGGTTGGGGCATAGACTTGGATAACTGTGATATTGAATGGTTTGCCTTGGAGACGAACAGAGATCATTCTGTCATTTTTGAGATTGCATCCAAGTACTGCATTTCGGACTCTTTTGTTGACCATGATGGCTACTCCATTTCTTCTGAGGGATTCCTGCCCACAGTAGTAGATATAATGGTCATCTGAGTTAAATTCACCCATTCCAGTCCATTTTAGTTC
>SJYT01083903.1:330514-343213 GCA_006410635.1 Cephalophus harveyi
ACTGCAAGGAGATCCAACCAGTCCATTCTGAAGGAGATCAGCCCTGGGATTTCTTTGGAAGGAATGATGCTAAAGCTGAAACTCCAGTACTTTGGCCACCTCATGCGAAGAGTTGACTCATTGGAAAAGACTCTGATTCTGGGAGGGATTGGGGGCCGGAGGAGAAGGGGACGACCGAGGATGAGATGGCTGGATGGCATCACGGACTCGATGGACGTTGAGTCTGAATGAACTCCGGGAGATGGTGATGAACAGGGAGGCCTGGCGTGCTGCGATTCATGGGGTCGCAAAGAGTCGGACACGACTGAGCGACTGAACTGAACTGTTTGTGATCCCATGGGCTGAAGCCCGCCAGACTCCTCTGTGCATAGGGTTTCCCAGGCAAGAATACTGGAGTGGGTTGCCATTTCCTTCTCCAGGGATCTTCCCAACCCAGGGATTGAACCTGTGTCTCCTGAAGTGGCAGGCAGATCATTACTGTTGAGCCACTAGGACACCCTCTCTTATTGATTATCTAAATTCAAACTAGGAGAAAGGAAGAAGGTTGGCAAGGACAGACTACTACTCAAATCTTAGAAGCAGCTACTCAGGAAACAATTTTGAAAAATATGAAGACAAAAAAAGTTAAAAACTCCTATGTTAACTGTTCCATTAATACTATTTACTAAAGGAAATAACCTTTACTCTGGTCAATCTGTGAAGACAACACAGAAGAGAAAACGATATGTCATTATTCCAAGAAATTCGGATTGAGGAAAAGAGACTCTAGAAGATGCAGAAACTGCAGAAATAAGAGAATGAGGAGAGCCCAGAAAGCTAGGGAATAATTGTCAAATGGTTTACAATTGACAGACTGAGGGAGTCTCAGCAGTAGGAACTGATAAAAATTTATGTTTGAATAACTTTTCCTCAGACTAACATAGCCTTGCTTTTTATGATAGATACAGGTGCTACTTATTCTGAAAGCGCCCCAGAAATCCTTCACTTTCCATATGGTGATAGACCAACTCAGGTTGTTGGTATTTTAAATCAGGTTTATATGTGTTTTTTTTTTTCTGTGGTTCCCACAAGAACAGATCTCATGACTGAGGAACATGTTTTCTTACTCTCTCTTTATTCTCCTGTAAAGCTACTGGGGAGAGATCTCCTGTGCAAATTAAAACTACCATATTGTATACTCCATATGGAGTATCTATTTAATGTCCTGCGAAAAAAACTGTCTTACTTGGTTATGGTGTGCCTTCTAAAAGAGAAGAAGTGTAGCAGCGAGTGGCAGTGTTATACTGTGCTATGCTGGAAAAGTAATCTGAGCAGAAATAAAGTAATGTATCACTTTTGACCTTGCAATAATAATACTGGTTGAATTTGAGGTGTAGAACCAACAGAAATAGCTTATTAAAAAACATAAGCCATGATTATGTCTCAAACAATAGCCTCTGTCAATAGCTCAATTAAGAAAAAACAAATACAGCTATAAAAAGAATAAGAAAAACAAAGGATAATAATAAAAGTACACTAACACTGTAATATTAATTCTACCAAATTTCCAGCAAACAGGGAAGGTAAATTTGATAAAGATGGTAAACCTTAATACAAAATCTTAAAGAAGTAAATAAAGCCATTGCTCTGTTAATACCTTCAGTTTTTAATACTATAACTATTATAACTGTGGAACCACCCTCTATGGGCTTCCCAGGTAGCACTAGTGGTAAAGAACTTGCCTGCCAATTCAGGAGATGTAAGAGACTCAGGTCTGATCCCTGAATCAGGAAGACCCTCCTGGAGGAGGGCATGGCAACCCACTCCAGTATTCTTGCCTGGAGAATCCCACAGACAGAGCAGCCTAGTGGGCTACAGACGACAGTATCACAGTCAGACATGACTGAAGTGATTTAGTATGCCTGCACTACCTTCTACAAAGGTTTTCTACAATTTACCTATGTTCTGCTTTATTTTTTTTCTGTTTCTCTCATCTAAACAGATTTATATTCCTGTTTGTTTTTACTTATGAAAAGAAGTTCACTATTTATGGCAAAGAGTTCCTCAAAAGTTTCCATACACTTCTATTATTTCTTTAGCCATTTATAGAAAACTTAGGGGAAACTTGTTTCCTCCAGAAGGATCTATAGGCATTCAATATATAGATGGTTTGCTAGTAGCACTGAAAACTAAACTAAACTGAGGCTTTGACTTTATTACAATTTTCCCCTTCACAAGGACATAAGACCTCACTGGATAAGCTGCAATACTGTCAAACTGAAGGATATTTACAGCGTATATTGATGCTGCGGGTCCTCAAGAATTACAATATAGGGTGAAAGTGTGAAATTGAAAGTTGCTCAGTCATGTCCAACTCTTTGCCACCCCACGGATACTGTGGCCAGGCAGGCTCCTCTCTTCATGGAATGTGGCCTGCCAGTCTCCTCGGCCCATCATATTCTCCAGGCAAGAATATTGGAATGGGTAGCTGTTCCCTTCCTCAGGGGAATCTTCACAACCCAGGGATGGAAAAAACAAATCCAGCTATAAAAAGAATCAGAAAAACAAAGGATAAAAAGCCCTTCTTCTTCTTTTGTCATTAAAATAAAAGTTCTACTTTTGGAATTTTAACTCAAAAGTTGAGATGAGACCATATATTAATACCGTGTTTCTCAGTTCTTCTGTAGGCCATGACACTGTGGATATTGGGGTGTTGTGAGAGCAGCAGGCACGTCTTTAAAAAGGCTTAAGAATGTAATTTGGTCACTTGACTTATTTATATGCCTTACTGTTGTGACAGCTACCTTCCAAGTACATAAGATCCATAATTTGTGAATGTGGCATCAGACTAATTATAAATAAGTACTATTAGTCAATCCTAATATTGCATTTTCTATTCATTTTTTTTTACCAGATTCTGATCAAATAGATGATCATGGTAAAAGAAGACAGCACTAGGCTCTGGCATGTTTTAACTGATTCTTATTCATAATGCTCTTTTAATAACAGGTCATGTACACAGGAGATGTGAGTTCAATCTCTGACTCATAAAGATCCCCTGGAGAAAGAAATGGCAACCCACTCCAGTATCCTTGCCTGAAAAATTCTATGGAGGAGGTGCCTGGCTGGCTACAGTCCATAGGGTTGCAAAGAGTCAGATATGACTGAGTGCCCGAGCACTCAAGCACACATGTGCTCAGGATAAAAGTGACAAACGTAAGGCTTCAGATGCTATGGTGACTTGTTATGAAATTTTGGAAGCTTATATTTTGCCTTGAATTAGGTTGAAACTAGCAGCCTAGTCAAGAACAGTAATAAGAATTGTGATTTTTTTATATATATATACACACATATACACACACACACACACACACACACCTGTGCCTGTCATGCAAAAGAGCAAGTCTGGAAAGCTAGAGAATTCTCTACCTTTAGGGGAAGTAAAATATCTCATGAAAAATTGATAGTTGATTTTTTAGAGGTTGTAAAACTGTCTGCTCAGATCAGTAATCCATTGTAGAGCTCATGCAGGGCAGAATAAAAACTTCTGAAGGCAATGATTTTGTTGACAGAGATATAAAAGCCACTGCTAAAATGTGGCAGATTTCAAACTTTGGAGCCTCACATTTAACACAAAAAGAGATTTTTGTTAACTTCTAAGTATATACTTCAAAAAAGGAAATGTACAAATTAATTGAAAATGGAGCTAAAAGAAATTCAACTGAACTTTTGGAGTTATCCGACAAAATCATTTCTAAGAACAGTCTTTATTTTCTTAGTAATGTTGTGCTATCATCATAATTTTCTAAGTAAAAGAGGAATTTTAATGGCACTAGATTCTGATTTACCTAAAAGGTGAAGATATTCATAACACATTTAAGAGATGAGCAATCTGTCAGCAGAATTATTTATAGGTACTCCTGAAGTATGGTATAGGCAGTTTCCCCAGTCAAATTTACCAGAAACTTTTTGCTTTTGAATTTCATAGAATCAATGCCTGTGGAAAGTAACAGATTTTGTCTAGTTACAGTATATATGATGTCTGAATGATCTGAAATTTTTCCCACTTCAGATGCCAATACTCAGGTAGTGGTAAAGTCTCCCTCAATGTACATATTATCTATATTTTTGATACTAGAGCAGCATGAACCAGAGAGAAGACATCATCTTATTCCCCCTGTCATCCAGTAATTATGTAAATGTTTACAGATTCCCAGAGAATGAATGAAAACCATTTGCTAAAATTTAGCAATACACAGATTAAAACATCCTGGAGTTTTACTTCTAGCCTTGTTGAAAATTAGAGCAAACCTTGCAGGCAAGCATCATATTTTTTTCCCTTTGAACTTATATTTGGCAGACCTATGAATCTGGGGCAGAGATCATGTACTGTGCCCAATTTAAGTGAATCCTCTCATAATCATATTCGATACTTCAAAGGACCTCTTTCTTCCCTAGAAGCCCTAAGATGTACAGTTACAAGGACCTTGAAGGACCCACTGGAAGAAGTATGCCACCTCTATTGCCTAGAATATTCTGCTTACATAAAAGTATTCCAGAAGATAGACAGGCTGCTTCTGTGCTGGAGGAACCATTTGAAGGGCTACTAACCACCCATATGGCTATCAAAGTGAAAGGAAAACCCAGGTTAAAAAAAAAAAAAAATCTATGTTTGCCAAGTGAAGCCAGCATCTCAGAAGGACTGAACAGTGTTTCCTACAAAGAACTGGAAATAAATTTTTTAGAACCACTGATAATGGCACCAAACTTAACTAAAAGAAGGTATTCCAGCAAACTATGATTCTCATGAACCACTTTGCTGTCCTATTCACAACACTATTATTTCAAATATTTTAAGAACAGAATTTCATTAAAAAACACATACTATTTTTTGTTCTGTACCCCATTAATATTTCCCACAATCATTATTTACAAATTGATCTAAATAGTACTCCCAATAACTGAGACAGCCTTAACATGACTCCTAGATTCATTAAGCTTTAGAGGGGTTATCATCCTGACTATAGGCTCTGGCCCAAAACTTTTCTTAAGAGAATTTACTTTAGAAAACTTTGGTTGCAGATCTTTTCTCCATCTTTGACATGTAAATCTTGTTCATAATGCTCTTACAACCAGAAATATCTCTCTCAAGGACTTGGAAGCCATCCTCTTGAAATAAAATCATCATAGGAGGTAGCACTCCTATTTTCCTGAGTCTAGAGCCCAACTTTATTAAGCAACTATTAGCAAGCACAAATGGGCTATTAATGTTGACTAATCTCCCACCTGACTTCTCTGGTGGCTCAGTGGTAAAGAATTCTCTTGCCAAGTAGGAGATGCAGGTTCAGTCCCTGGGTCAGGAAGATCCCATGGAGAAGGAAATGGCAGCCCACTCCAGTATTCCTGCCTGGGAAATCCCATGGACAGAGGAGCCTAGCAGGCTATGTACGGTTCATGGGGTCTCAAAAGAGCCGGACACAATTCAGCAACCAAACAGCAACAATCTCCCACCTAAAGTTTTCTAAACCTACAATGTTGGTTGCTTAGCCATATCTGACTCTTTGTGACTTCATGAACTGTAGTCCACCAGGCTCCTCCATCCATGGAATTCACCCAGCAAGAATACTGGAGTGGGTAACCATTCCCTTATTCAGGGGGTCTTCCCAACGCAGGGATCAAACATAGGTCTCCTGTATTGCAGGTGGATTCTTTACCATCTGAGCCACCAGGGAAGCTCAATGTTTTTTAGTACTTTTCTACTAGCTCACCCCAGCACTTAGAAACCACCTTACCTTTTCCAGTAGAGTTCAAATTGTCTTCCCTATAGCAATAATCTTAACTGTCATTTCAATAGTCTTTAGCCCTATTGCAATATTCCTGACTTCTGTAGCAACAGTCTTGAATAAAGTTCTCCCTGACTGTTTACTTGGCCTGACATAATTTGTCTCTTGTACCAGTAGAGACATGATCTGGTCTTACAAATCCAGCAATCCAATTACTGACAGAGTAAAACTGAGAATATCTTACTAATTTTTCTATAATACCAAAGTAAAAGTAACTGATATGCATTCAGATACTCAATTTCTAAATTTCACACACATACACACACAAACAGGAAAAAAAAAAAAAAACTGTTTAACTAGTTTGATTGTAAAGAAGATGCAGCATGAAATGTATAACATGAGAGACAAATGAAAATCTGGCATTTATAGTTTAAGAGTGCAGGAGACAGGTCTAAAATCCCTCAATTAACTTTAATATACAAGTTCCTTCCATTCCAAGTATAGATAAACAAAAGTGGATGTTTATTCAAACATGTAGAGGCTAAATGTCATGCTATATTAAACAATTAAGGAATTACTGAAGAAATCAAAGAGGAATTTTAAAAATACTTAGAGACAAATGAAAATGAAAACATGACAATTCAAAATCTAGGGCACCTAGCAAAAGCAGTTCTAACAGGGGAGCTTATAGTGATAAAAGTTTACCTCAGGATAAAAGAAAAATCACAAATAAACAACCTAACCTTACACCTAAAGCAAACAGAGAAAGATGAACAAATAAAATGCAACATTAGTAGAAGGGAAGACATAAATATCAGAGCAGAAATAAGTAACAACACAATAGAAAAGATACTGGAACTAAAAATAAAATCTAAATTAAAATGGGTCTTTGAAAAGATAAAATTTAACAAACTTTTAACCAGAGAGAGAGAGAGTCTAAATCAATTAAATCAGGAATGAAAAGAGGTTATAACCAACATCACTGAAATGTGAATGTTCATATGAGACTGCTATGAGCAGATACACACCAATATGATGGACAATCCAGAAAAAATGGATAGATTCTTTGAAAGACACAATCTCCCAAGACTGTACCAGTATGAAACAGAAAATATAAACAGATCAATCACCAGTACTGAAATTGAATCAGTAATTTAAAAACCCCCAACAAAAAAATAAAATAAAATAAAATAAAAACCCCCAACAAATAAAATTCAAGGGCCAGATGGCTTCACAAGAAACTCTACCAAACATTCAAAGAATTAACATGTGTCCTCCTAAAAATCTGTATGGGAACATAATAGACCCAAAAGAGCCAAAGCAATATTGAGAAAGATAAACAGACCTGGGGAAATCAGGTTCCCTGATTTCAGACTATACTACAAAGGTACAGTCATCACAACAGTATGGTACTTGCACAAAAAATAGACACATCAATCAATAGAACAGGTAGAAAGGCTGGAAATAAACCCACAACTGTGGTTAAGTAGTCTATGAAAAAGGATAAAACACAATGGACAAAAGACAATCTTTTCAATAAATGGTATTGGGAAAATTGGACAGCTACATATAGCAGAATTAAATTAGAACATCTGCTAATAACACCTACAAAAATAAACTCAAAATGGATTAAAGACCCATTTGTAAGACTGGAAACTATAAAACTCCTAGATGAAAATAGTCAGAACACTGTTTGACATAAACTGCAGCAATATTTTTTTGGTATCCATCTCTTAGAGTAATGGACATAAAAATAAACAAATGAAATCTAATTAAACTTAAAAGCTTTTGCATAGCAAAGAAAACCATAAACAAAACAACAAGACAACCTACAGAATGGGAGAAAATATTTGCAAACAATGCCCTTGACAAGTGATTAATCTCCAAAATATACAAACAGCTCATGCTGCTGCTGTTGCTAAGTCACTTCAGTCATGTCTGACTCTGTGCAACCTCATAGACAGCAGCCCACCAGGCTCCCCCATCCCTGGGGTTCTCCAGGTAAGAACACTGGAGTAGGTTGCCATTTCCTTCAGCAATGCATGAAAGTGAAAAGTGAAAGTGATGTCGCTCAGTCCTGTCCAACTCTTAGCGACCCCATGGACTGCAGCCTACGAGGCTCCTCCATCCATAGGATTTTCTAGGCAAGAATACTGGAGTGGGGTGCCATTGCCTTCTCCGACAAACAGCTCACACAGCACACAAATAAAGCAAACAATGCAATCCAAACAAATAAAAAATATACTAAAACAAATAAGACAAACAATGCAATCCAAATAAAATAAATAAATTCAAATAAAACAGAATAAATAACTACAAATAAAACAAATAAATAAATACAAATAAAACAAAATAAATACAAATAAAACAAATAAATAAATACGAATAAAACAATGCAATCCAAAAATAGGCAGAAAACCTAAACAGACATTTCTCCAAATAAGACATATCAATACTGATGGCCAAAGGCACATTAAAAGATGCTCAAAATTGCTAACTATTAGGAAAATGCAAATCAAATTTACAATGAGGTATTAACTCACACTGGTCAGGATGGTCATCATCAAAAAGTATACAAACAATAAATTCTGGTCAAGAAGCAACAGTTAGAACTGTACATGGAACAACAGACTGGTTCCAAATTGGGAAAGGAGTACGTCAAGGCTGTATACTGTCACCCTGTCTATATAACTTATATGTAGAGTACATCATGCAAAACGCCAGGGTGGATGAAGCACAAGCTTTTTGGTATCAATAAACTCTGCTACCCAGATGACACTACCCTTTTGGCAGAAAGTACAGAACTAAAGAGCCTCTTGATGAAAGTACAAGAGGAGGGTGAAAAAGTTGGCTTAAAAGTTAGCATTTAAAAAAAGAAGATCATGGCATCTGGTCCCATCACTTCATGGTAAATAGATGGGGAAAAAATGGAAACAGTGACAGACTTTATTTTATTGGGCTCCAAAATCATGGCAGATGGTGGCTGCAGCCATGGAATTAAAAGACACTTGCTCCTTGGAAGAAAAGCTATGACCAAACTAGACAGAATATTAAAGAATATTACTTTGCTGACAAAGGACCAACTAGTCAAAGCTATGGTTTTTCCCGTAGTCATGTATGGATGTGAAAGTTGGACTACAAAGAAAGCAGAGCACTGAAGAATTGATGCTTTTGAAATGTGGTATTGGAGAAGACTAAAGAGAGTCCCTTGTACTACAAGGAGATCAAACCAGTTGATCCTACAGGAAATCAGTCCTGAATATTGACTGGAAGGAGATGCTAAAGCTGATGCTCCAATACTTTGGCCATCTAAAAGTGCAATGAACTGACTCACTGGAAAAGACCCTCATGCTAGGAAAGACTGAAGGCAGGAGGAGAAAGGGATGACAGAAGATGATTGGATGGTTGGATGGCATCATTGACTTGATGGAGGTGAGTTTGAGCAAGCTCCTGAGTTGGTGACAAACAGGGAAGCCTGGAATGCTGCAGTCCATGGGGTCACAAATAGTCAGATACGACTGAGCCACTGAACTGAACTGAACTGAATAAATACTGGTGAGGGTGTGGAGAAAAAGGAATCCTGCCACTACACTGTTGATAGGAATGTTAACTGATGCAACCACTATAGAGAACAATATGGAGGTTCCTTAAAAAACCTAAAAACAGAGTAACCACATGATCCAGCAATGCCCGTCTTGGGTAGATATCTGGAGAAAACTATAATTAGAAAAGATATAGCACACCAACATTCATAGCAATATTGTTTATAATAGCCAAAATATGGAGACAACCTAAATGTCCATTGACAGATAAATCAAGAAGATATAGTATATACATACACACACAAACACACACACACACACTAGAATATTCGGTTCAGTTCAGTTCAGTCGCTCACTTGTGTCCGATTCTTTGCGACCCCATGAATCGCAGCACGCCAGGCCTCCCTATCCATCACCAACTCCCAGAGTTCACTCAGACTCATGTCCATCGAGTCAGTGATGCCATCCAGCCATCTCATCCTCTGTCATCCCCTTCTCCTCCTGCCCCCAGTCCCTCCCAGCATCAGAGTCTTTTCCAATGAGTCTAATCTTCGCATGAGGTGGCCAAAGTACTGGAGTTTCAGCTTTAGCATCATTCCATCCAAAGAAATCCCAGGGCTGATCTCCTTCAGAATGGACTGGTTGGATCTCCGTGCAGTCCAAGGGACTCTCAAGAGTCTTCTCCAACACCACAGTTCAAAAGCATCAATTCTTCGGCGCTCAGCCTTCTTCATAGTCCATCTCTCACATCCATATATGGCCACTGGAAAAACCATAGCCTTGACTAGACGGACATTTGTTGGCAAAGTAATGTCTCTGCTTTTGAATATGCTATCTAGGTTGGTCATAACCTTTTCTTCCAAGGAGTAAGCATCTTTTAATTTCATGGCTGCAATCACCATCTGCAGTGATTCTAGAGTACCCAAAAATAAAGTCTGACACTGTTTCCACTGTTTCCCCATCTATTTCCCGTGAAGTGATGGGACCAAATGCCATGATCTTCGTTTTCTGAATGCTGAGCTTTAAGCCAACTTTTTCATTCTCCACTTTCACTTTCATCAAGAGGCTTTTTAGTTCCTCTTTGCTTTCTGCCATAAGGGTGATGTCATCTGCATATCTGAGGTTACTGATATTTTTCCTGCAATCTTGCTTCCAGGTTGTGCTTCTTCCAGCACAGAGTTTCTCATGATGTATTACCCAACCATAAAAATATTACCCAACCATAAAAAAGGAATTTTTTAAAATAGTCTGATATGACTGAGCAACTGAACTGAACTAATAAAAAGGAATTAAATTATGGACTTGAAGCAACTTGGATGGACTTAGAGATTATCATACTACATGAAGTATGTCACACAAAGAGAGACAAATACCAAATGATATTTTGTATATGTGGAATAATATTTTGTGAATGACCACCCAAGACAGGTGGGTCATGGTGGAGAGGTCTGACAGAATGTGGGCCACTGGACAAGGGAATGGCAAACCACATCAATATTCTTGCTTTGAGAACCCCATGAACAGTATGAAAAGGCAAAATGATAGGATACTGAAAGAGGAACTCCCCAGGTCAGTAGGTGCCCAATATGCTACTGGATTTCAGTGGAGAAGTAAGTCCAGAAAGAATGAAGGAATGGAGCCAAGGCAAAAACAATACCCAGTTGTGTATGTGACTGGTAATAGAAGCAACGTCCAATGCTGTAAAGAGCAATATTGCATTGGAACCTGGAATGTTAGGTCCATGAATCAAGGCAAATAAGAAGTGGTCAAACAAGAGATGGCAAGAGTGAACGTTGACATTCTAGGAATCAGCGAACTAAAATGGACTGGAATGGGTGAATTTAACTCAGATGACTATTATATCTACTACTGCGGGCAAGAATCCCTGAGAAGAAATGGAGTAGCCATCATGGTCAACCAAAGAGTCCAAAATGTAGTACTTGGATGCAATCTCAAAAATGACAGAATCATCTCTGTTCGTTTCCAAGGCAAACCATTCAATATCACAGTAATCCAAGTGTATGCCCCAACCAGTAATGCTGAAGAAGCTGAAGTTGAACGGTTCTATGAAGACCTACAAGACCTTTTAGAACTACCACCAAAAAAAGATGTCCTTTTCATTACAGGGGACTGGAATGCAAAAGTAGGAAGTCAAGAAACACCTGGAATAACAGGCAAATTTGGCCTTGGAATACGGAATGAAGCAGGGCAAAGGCTAACAGAGTTCTGCCAAGAGAATGCACTGGTCATAGCAAACACCCTCTTCCAACAACACTAGGGAAGACTCTACACATGGACATTGCCAGATGGTCAACACCAAAATCAGATTGATTATATTCTTTGCAGCCAAAGATGGAGAGGCTCTATACTGTCAGCAAAAACATGACCAGGAGCTGACCATGGCTCAGATCATGAGCTCCTTATTGCGAAATTCAGACTTAAATTGAAGAAAGTAGGGAAAACCACTAGACCATTCAGGTATGACCTAAATCAAATCCCTTATGATTATACACTGGAAGTGAGAAACAGACTTAAGGGATTAGATTTGACTGATGGGACAGAGTGCCTAAGGGACAGAGTGCCTGATGAACTATGGACTGAGTTTCATGACACTGTACAGGAGACAGGGATCAAGACCATCCCCATGGAAAGAAATGCAAAAAAGCAAAATGGCTCTCTTGGGAGGCCTTACAAATAGCTGTGAAAAGAAGAGAAATGAAAAGCAAAGGAGAAAAGGAAAGATATAAGCATCTGAATGCAGAGTTCAAAGAATAGCAAGAAGACATCAGAAAGCCTTCCTCAGTGATGAATGCAAAGAAAAAGAGGAAACAACAGAATGGGAAACACTAGAGATCTCTTCAAGAAAATCAGAGATACCAAGGGAATATTTCATTCAAAGATGGGCTCAATAAAGGACAGAAATGGTATGGATCTAAGAGAAGCAGAAGATATTAAGAAGAGGTGGCAAGAATACACAGAAGAAATGTACAAAAAAGATCTTCACGAACCAGATAATCATGATGGTGTGATCATTCACCTAGAGCCAGACATCCTGGAATGTGAAGTCAAGTGGGCCTTAGAAAGCATCACTATGAACAAAGCTAGTGGAGGTGATGAAATTACAGTTGAGCTATTTCAAATCCTGAAAGATGATGCTGTGAAAGTGTTGCAATCAATATGCCAGCAAATTTGGAAAACTCAGCAGTGGCCACAGGACTGGAAAAGGTCAGCTTTCATTACAATCCCAAAGAAAGGCAATGCCAAAGAATGCTCAAACTGCTGCACAATTGCACTCATCTCACACGCTAGAAAAGTAATGCTCAAAATTCTCCAAGCCAGGCTTCAGCAATACGTGAACCGTGAACTTCCACATGTTCAAGCTAGATTTAGAAAAG
>SJYT01083903.1:344778-401300 GCA_006410635.1 Cephalophus harveyi
CTTAAAAAACTGCAAATAGAACTGCCTTATGACCCAGCAATCCCACTGCTGGGCATACACACCGAGGAAACCAGAATTGAAAGAGACACATGTACCCCAATGTTCATTGCAGCACTGTTTATAATAGCCAGGACATGGAAACAACCTAGATGTCCATCAGCAGATGAATGGATAAGAAAGCTGTGGTACATATACACAATGGAGTATTACTCAGCCATCAAAAAGAATTCATTTGAATCTGTTCTAATGAGATGGATGAAACTGGAACCTATTATACAGAGTGAAGTAAGCCAGAAAGAAAAACACCAATACAGTATACTGACACATATATATGGAATTTAAAAAGATGGCAATGATGACCCTGTATGCGAGACAGCAAAAGAGACACAGATGTATAGAACGGACTTTTGGACTCTGTGGGAGAGGGAGAGGGTGGGATGATTTGGGAGAATGGCATTGAAACATGTATACTATCATGTAAGAATGAAGCACCAGCCTATGTTCGATACAGGATACAGGATGCTCAGGGCTGGTACGCGGGGATGATCCAGAGAGAGGAAATGGGGTGGGATGTGGGAGGGGGATTCAGGATTGGGATCTCATATACACCCATGGTGGATTCATGTCAATGTATGGCAAAACCAATACGGTATTGTAAAGTGAAATAAAGTAAACATTAAAAAAAAAAAAAAAAATAGAACTGGACATGGAACAACAGACTGGTTCCAAATAGGAAAAGGAGTATGTCAAGGCTGTATATTGTCACCCTGCTTATTTAACTTACATGCACAGTACAATATGAGAAATGCTGGGCTGGAGGAACCACAAGCTGGAATCAAGATTTCTGGGAGAAATATCAATAACCTCAGATATGCATATGACACCATCCTTATGGCAGAAATTGAAGAGGAACTAAAGAGTCTCTTGATGAAAGTAAAAGTGGAGAGTGAATGTTGGCTTAAAGCTCAACATTCAGAAAACTAAGATCATGGCATCCAGTCCCATCACTTCCTGGCAAATAGATGGGGAAACAGTGGAAACAGTGAATGGTGGCTTAAAGCTCAACATTCAGAAAACTAAGATCATGGCATCCAGTCCCATTACTTCATGGCAAATAGATGGGGAAACAGTGGAAACAGTGGCTGACTTTATTTTTTGGACTCCAAAATCACTGCAGATGGTGATTGCAGCCATGAAATTAAAAGATGCCTACTCCTTGAAAGGAACGTTATGACCAACCTAGACAGCATATTAAAAGCAGAGACATTACTTTGCCAACAAAGGTCCGTCTAGTCAAGGCTATGGTTTTTCCAGTGGTCATGTATGGATGTGAGAGTTGGACTGTGAAGAAAGCTGAGCGCCGAAGAATTGATGCTTTTGAACTGTGGTGTTGGAGAAGATTCTTGAGAGTCCCTTGGACTGCAAGGAGATCCAGCCAGTCCATCCTAAAGGAGATCAGTCTTGGGTGTTCATTGGAAGGAATGATATTGATGCTGAAACTCCAACACTTTGGCCACCTGATGCAAAGAGCTGACTCATTTGAAAAGACCCTGATGCTGGGAAAGATTGAGGGCAGGGGGTGATGGGGACAACATAGCCGAGATGGCTGGATGGCATCACCAACTCAATGGACATGATTTTTGGTAAACTCTGGGAGTTGTTGATGGACAGGGAGGCCTGGTGTGCTCAGTTCATGAGGTTGCAACGAGTTGGACACAACTGAGTGACTGAACTGAACTGACAGTAAAATTTATTCATTCTTTTCTTCATTTTGAAGAAAGGAGTTACTGGGTTGGTAGGTTACTTTAAATATATTTTCTGAATAATCAGTGTCTCACTTAAAATCCTACTCTTTGCATCCAGTCTCAAAGGCTAATTAATCTTGATATGCTTTCAAAGACTTTGGTTTTGACACTAACTGTAGGATATACCTGCTTTAGGCAACTTGGTATCCAACCCATTCCTTGACAGTAAGGGGTCCTTATAGGCCACAGGGGAAGGAGTTAAATTATTCTGAAAAACTCTGAAGAGTCTTCAAACACTTTTAATGTGTTTTTAGTACATCTTTTTAAACAAATTATCTCTAAACTTGATTATTAAAAGCTTCTTTGCTGCTGCTGCTGCTAAGTCACTTCAGTCGTGTCTGACTCTATGCGACCCCATAGACGGCAGCCCACCAGGCTCCCCCATCCCTGGGATTCTCCAGGCAAGAACACTGGAGTGGGTTGCCACTTCTTTAGTATGTATTTATTTACAACCTGAGTGACCTCAGGGTTTATAGTGCATTCTAATCTCCCTAGTTAGTCCCTTCAAGCTAGAATAAAAGAGTTAAAGCCCTAAGTAAGTGCACTGAGAAATATTCTTCAAGCACTCCAGTACAATATAAAAGACAAGTTCTATTAAATTTCAATTAGACTCAATGCCTGATTTTATTCATAATCACTAGGCATTATGGGTATATCCATTAGAAATAAAAACTATAATAGTCCTATATTTCAACATATTTTTGTATTGTACAAATATGTAACTTTTGCCTTTTATAGAAATAGATTTATTATTCTTTCTTTTAATACAGTGGTATCAAGGATGGTTCATACCTTCATTTTTGGATACATACAATTCACTGAGGATAATGATGATGGCTAAAAAAGTTGGATTAACAAACATCCTGGAATATCATCATTAAAGTGACAGCAAAAAGTGTCATAACGTCACTCACATCTGTTAGGGGATGGCTATTAGTAAAAAGGCAGAAAGTAACAAATGCTGGTGGAGAGTAGAGAAAAAGGAACTCTTGTACACTGAGAAGGCAAGCAGTAACAAATGCTGGTTTGGGAGTGGAGGAAAAGGAAACCTTGTACACTGTTGGTGGGGATATAAGCCAATACAGACACTATGAAATAGCATAGAGATTCCTTAGAAATTACAAACAGAACTACCATAAAATCCAGCAATCTCACTTTTGGCTACAGATATCAAAAGGAAATGAAACCATTATCTAAGAGTTATCTATAATCCCATTTTTACTGCAGCACTAATCACAATTACAGGGGTATGGAAACACCCTAAGTGTCTGTCAGTCTGTCAGTAGATGAATAGTTCAAGAGAATTTATACATGCACACACACTAAAATACGGTTCAACCTTAAAAAAAGAAGGAAATCCTGTCATTTGCAGCAATATGGGCGAACCTGGAAGGCATTATGATAAGTGGAATAAGTCAGTATAGAAAGACAAATACTGCTTGAACTCACATAGAAGGAATCCCCCCACCAAAAAAAAAAAAAAGAGAGAGAGAGCACACGAGAGTCTTAACTCATAGAAAAAAGAGAGCTACCAGGTATTGGAGAGTGGCGGAAATAGGCAGAGGTTGGTAAAAGTTTACATATATTTAGTTATAAGATGAATAAGATCTGAAAGTCTAATCTGTAACATGGTAACTACAATTGATAACACTGAACTGTATAACTGAAATTTGCTACAAGTAGAACTTAGAAGTTCTCACTGAAAAAAAATAATAAGGTAAATATGTAAGGTGATAGTACATATGTCAATTAATCTGATGGAAGAATCCTTTCACAAAGTATACATATATTAAATTATCTCATTGTATAATTTAAAATGTCTTATTTTTTTCATCAATTAACCTCAGTAAGTCTGAAAAAAAATTAAAAACAAGTAAAAAAGAAAGGAAAGTAGATAAAAATACTAGAACAACATACAGATTTAAGAATTAAAATACAGGGACTTCTCTGGCAGTCCAGTGGTTAAGACTTTGTGCTTCCAATGCAACAGGTGTGGATTTGATCCCTGGTTGGGAAGCTAATACCCCATAAAGTGTAAGGTGGGGCCTGAGAAATACATAAAGTACTATGGAATGATGGGACTACATGTATGTTAGTTCAATTAGGTAACTGAGTAGTGAATAATTGTGGGTTTTGCTTCACTTAAGGTCTTGGGTTTCAGAAATTTTAATTTATTAGCTAATTCTAAAGCATAATATATGTGAGAGTATTTGGAACAGTTTGTATTACAGATACAAAGAGATTTCTATATTAATATTTGTTTTTAGGAAAGATTTGAAGGTCAAGACCTCAGCACATACATCTTTGTACTCTTCTATGAATACTTCATTTACATATTTAGCACTTTAACAAGGTACTATGCTTAAAATAGTTGGCATTTGTGGGAAGAACTCTAATATATTTACACTCCTTTTCTATATTTTGTCTTAATTTGTTTTCTATAGTCACTTTTGAAATGCTTACCATAGTACAAATATTTTTGTTGAAGAGGAAAAAATATCAACTAAAAGCATCTTTAGACAATTTGTTCCAATTGAATCCAACACAAAAATAAATACACAAAAACTCCAAATTAAATCCATACTGCTGCTGCTGCTAAGTCACTTCAGTTGTGTCCAACTCTGTGCGACCCCATAGACTGCAGCCCACCAGGCTTCTCCATCCCTGGGATTCTCCAGGCAAGTACATGGGAGTGGGTTGCCATTTCCTTCTCCAATGCATGAAAGTGAAAAGTGAAAGTGACGTCGTTCAGCCGTGTATGACTCTTCGGACCCCATGGACTACAGCCTACTAGGCTCCTCCATCCATGTGATTTGCTAGGTAATAGTACTGGAGTGGGTTGCCATTGGCCTTCCCTGGTGGAGAGTACTGGAGTGGGGTGCCATTGCCTTCTCTGCAGATAAAGCCATAGTCATTGCTCAAACTGCAGTAAAATCATCAGTATTTTCACAAAACAAACTAAAGTATAATAGTAAACTGCTTTCTTTTTTTTTTTTTTTCTTCAGTAAAATCGTCAGTGTTCTCATAATGGAAAATGTGACTATAATCACACTGAAGAAATAATGAAGAATCATAAAAATAAATTATCTCTCCTATTTAACATTTTGTTGCTAGTAATCAAATGTCACAGAGATTATTTCATACTGCAGCCTAAAGTAATTCTGAGTCTCCAGGAGCATGCGTTTATTTTTGCCCAACAGCAAGTCATTTGAATGACTGCACATCAAATTTTGTCCACATGAGACAATTGCTACTGTCAGTTTGATTGTTTTCTTACATGTGGTATCAGTGAACACTGTTGAAACTCTGAAGCCAGAGACTAAATGTCCCCCTGCTGCCAAAATTTATATGTTGAAACCTAATATCCAATGTGAGGTTATACGAAGGTGGGGACTTTGATAGGTGATTAGGTCACGAGGGTAAGCTCTCATGAATATGACTGTGTCCTTATATAGGAAGCTCCTGAGAGAACTCTGCCCCCATCTGCTATATGGGGATACATTAAAGAGATGGCCATCTATGAACCAGAAAGTGGGTTGTCAGCAGACACAAAATCTGCTGCCACCATGACCTCTGACCTAGCCTCCAGAACTGTGAGAAATATATTTGTTGTTATAAACCACTCAGTCTATGCTATATATATATATATATAATTATAGCAGCCTGAATGCACTGATACACCAGGTAGTCCTTTACATAGTGCTCTACACCTCATGGTATGCCCTTGCTAATGTCTGCAAAGATTTCCTCCTGCTGGCATGTTTCAGTTGATGTGTCTTGATGCAGATTTAATTTTTCCTCTCCTATTATAATTCATGCAACACCTAACAATGTTAACACAAGCCTTAGGTATTTTGGAAAATCCAAGATGAGTAATAGTCGCTGCATTCAAGGAACTTAAATGACTGTGAGCATGTATTGAATGTGTGTGTGTGTGTGTGTGTGTGTGTGTAATGGAGAAAGACAAGAAGGTGTGCAAGGCAGAAATAAAAGCAGTGAAAAAATATTTTTTCTTGCTTTTTAAAAACTATAATATAAAATGTGAAGGATTCTTCTGCATGGTCAATTTTCTAAGTCCTTTTTATACTGTTACAATCCATTTCTAAAAATATCACCTTGTTGTTATATTCAGTATATTTCCTTGCTTCATTATCCTATGGTGTCACTTAGTATTTAGATTTTCATTATTAAGAGTGGAAGGTACAAGAACAAATTTGGAAAGGTATAAGTCCCTGGTTGTAGAAAAGTTTGCTCAAGGAAAATATCTTATATAGTAATGTGACAGCAGGGTGTCATTTTTAAAGAATAAATTGTTGACTAGTTTAAAAACATGCATCTTCAGCTAAGTAGCTTGTCCAAACATATAGTCCAATGAGCTGAGAGCAATAATAATAACCTATGAGAAAAAGGAAAGCTACATTTTCTTAAAGCTAGTGTGAATATTATGCATTTAATATTATTAAAATAAAGAAAATATTAATTTAAAATATATCAGCACAGGGGTATGCATGTGTGTGGACATGCATGTATATTTAAAGCATACATATTTAAAATAAAAAGATGTCCCAGGGAAGAGTGCTGTTAGAACATACTACCAATATATCTGAGAATTAAATTTTACATTGTAAACAGATACAGCACACTCAAATTATTTTTAAGTTGCTGAATTGCAAAAATGATATGCTTTGTACTTCAGGGAAGAAATCATAAAAACTATTTTTTTAAACTTTCCATAATTCATTTTTAGAGGATTATTTTAGCTGTTGAACATGTTATGACTATACAGACTATATTTTTTATGGAGTAGAATATCACAATTGATTTTAAAGTTTTAGAGCCTAAATATTAAAAGAAAATTGGAAACAGAAGCATCATGTAATTCCTGTCTCTTATACACATCTAGATGTGTATAAGAGACAGACTTAAGGTCTTGGGTTTCAGAAATTTTAATTTATTAGCTAATTCTAAAGCATAATATATGTGAGAGTATTTGGAACAGTTTGTATTACAGATACAAAGAGATTTCTATATTAATATTTGTTTTTAGGAAAGATTTGAAGGTCAAGACCTCAGCACATACATCTTTGTACTCTTCTATGAATACTTCATTTACATATTTAGCACTTTAACAAGGTACTATGCTTAAAATAGTTGGCATTTGTGGGAAGAACTCTAATATATTTACACTCCTTTTCTATATTTTGTCTTAATTTGTTTTCTATAGTCACTTTTGAAATGCTTACCATAGTACAAATATTTTTGTTGAAGAGGAAAAAATATCAACTAAAAGCATCTTNTTTAATGAATATATTGTCCATGTTTTACTATGTTCCTGACTTTCAGCTATCTAAATTTTTAAGTAAATTTATTAGTTTTAATGCCAAAAGTTAAATCTCTAGCCTGTGGATCAGACTTAACAAAAATGCAAAATGGAATACACAGACGAGTAAACACATTGCTAAATAAAATTTTTAAATGGAGACTATTTTACCCATTAGAAGAACATTATTTCAAATAAATTATTTTCAATTAATTAAAAAAATAATTTATTGACAATTTATCATGCCATATGCAATACTTTGAGTTTGAACAAGCTTCAGGAAATGGTGAAAGATAGGGAAGCCTGGTGTGCTGCAGTCTGTGGGGTTGCAAAGAGTCAGACATGACTGAATGACTGAATAATAAAAATGCAACACTGTTTTGAAACTTGGGCAAGATAGACCCCTTCCTTGACCCTTTCCTCTGACTATTCTGTAGCCCACCTCTTGCCCATGGTTGAGCCTGTCCACACCCCCTAGGAGATCATAGACTAATTTCCAGCTGCAACATCGTAAGAACAGAAAATAATAGGAATTAGGACTAAATCTTCTAGAGTAATTTGAAATAATAATTCTGTCTGGTGAATTTCTTTAAAAAAACCTGAAATGTATTTATATGTGTTTTTATTTTATTTTTCTACATTTTTTTTCATTTTGTAAAAGTATCAGTCCAAAACAAATTTAAAATAAAAGCAAATCTTTTATTTTACAGTTTGTTTAAAAAGTACTGTTCTACAACTCCCTGAAAACTAGTACGCCTGGAATTTCCTGCTTCCTGGACCCTCATAAGCCTCTTTCCAGGTCCACGTTCTCAGGGTCAGAACACATGACTGTATGTGCACTCCTAGACCCAATGGGCACCATTTGCAGGGAGGTGTGGGCAGTTAGAATGTATAGTCTGGGAAGTCTATATGCATCATGAAGGACAGAGCTGAGTTTGGGAATAGAGGGTGACCAGGTGCAGGCACCCCACTCCAGTACTCTTGCCTAGAAAATCCCATGGACAGAGGAGACTGGTGGGCTGCAGTCTATGGGGTCACACAGAGTCGGGCACAACTGAGCGACTTCACTTTCACTTTTCACTTTCATGCATTGGAGAAGGAAATGGCAACCCACTCCAGTGTTCTTGCCTGGAGAATCCCAGGGACGGGGGAGCCTGGAGGACTGCTGTCTATGGGGTCGCACAGAGTCGGACCCGACTGAAGTGACTTAGCAGCAGGTGCAGGCAGGGGCTGAGACCACTTCCTCATGCTTTGATGTTCCAAAAAGAAAATGTACAACTGTGCTCATCTCACAACTAGCAACAATATCCTCAAAATCCTTCAATCTAGGTTTCAGAAGCACGTAAACCTAGAACTTCCAGATGTAAAAGCTGGGTTTCAAAGAGGCAGAGGAAACAGAGATCAAGTTGCCAGCATTTGTTGGATCATGGAGAAAGCAAGAGAGCTCCAGAAAAACATCTACTTCTGCTTCATTGCCTACACTAAGTCTTTGACTATGTGGATCACAAGAAACTGGAAAATTCTTAAAGAGATGGGAATACCAGGCCACCTTACCTGCCTCCTGAGAAACCTGTGGGGTCAAGAAGCAAAAGTTAGAACTGGACATGGAATGACAGGCTGGTTCAAAATTGGGAAAGAAGTATGACAAGGCTGTGTATTGTCACCCTGCTTATTTAACTTGTATTCAGACTACATCATGGGAAATGCCAGTCTGGAATCAAGATTGCTGGGAGAAATAGCAACAACCTCAGATATGCAGATGATACCACTCTAATGGCAGAATGTGAAGAGGAACTAAAGAGCCTCTTGATGAGGGTGAAAGAGAAGAGTGAAAATGCTGACTTAAAACTCAGCATTAAACTAAAATTATAGTATCCAGTCCCATCACTTCATGGCAAATAGAAGGGGAAAAAGTAGAAGTAGTGACAGATTTTATTTCTTTGGGCTCCAAAATCACTATGGACAGTGACTGCAGCCATGAAATTAAAAGACATTTGCTCCTTGGAAAAAAAGCCATGACAAACCTAGACAGCATATTAAAAAGCAGAGACATCACTTTGCAGATAAAGATCCATACAGTGAAAGTAACAGTTTTTCCAACAGTTACGTATGGATGTGAGAGTTGGGCCATAAAGAAGACAGGGTGCTGAAAAATCGATGCTTTTGAATTGTGGTGCTGGAGAAGACCACAGTCCTATGGACTGCAGGGAGATCAAATCAGTCAATTCTTAAGGAAATGAACAATGAATATTTATTGGAAGGACTGATGCTGAAGTTGAAGCTTCAGTACTTTGGCCAACTGATGTGAAGAGCCCATTCGTTGGAAAAGACTCTGATGCTGGAAAAGATTGAAGGCAAGAGGAGAAGAGGGCAGCAAAGGATGATATGGTTAGACAGCATCACTGACTCAATGGACATAAATCTGAGTAAACTTCAGGAGATAATAATGGAGGTCAGAGGAGCCTGGCATGCTGCAATCCAGGAAGATGCCAACAGTCAGATACAACTTAGCAACCGAACAACAATGGCAACAGTTTAAGTGGATACAGTTCTATTAGGTTCTCTTATCATAGAGTCTTGGAGTTCAAAGGAATTTTTATCTTATTTCAATTTTGTAAAATCGCTGTTAGCTAGTCAAACAACTTTTATCTGAACACTTTTAGGAGGTAGCTGGGGCCTCTCAGGTGGCTCAGCAGTAAAGAATCCATCTGTCAATGCAGGAGATGCAAATTTGGTCCCTGAGTCAGGAAGATCCCCTGGAGGAGGAAATGGCAACTCACTCAAATATTCTCTCCTGGAGAATTCCATGGACAGAGGATCCTGGCAGGATATAGTCCATGGGGTTACAAAGAGTCAGACACTACTGAGCACACATGTACACAGGACGTAGGTGCTACCTAAGTTCTGTTGCAGTCATCTTTGCTGCTGCTGCTGCTGCTAAGTCGCTTCAGTCGTGTCCAACTCTGTGCGACCCCATAGACGGCAGCCCACCAGGCTCTCCCGTCCCTGGGATTCTCCAGGCAAGGACACTGGAGTGGGTTGCCATTTCCTTCTCCAATGCATGAAAGTGAAAAGTGAAAGTGAAGTCACTGAGTCCAACTCTCAGTGACCCCATTGATTGCAGCTTACCAGGCTCCTCCGTCCATGAGATTTTCCAGGCAAGAGTACTGGAGTGGGATGCCATTGCCTTCTCCAGCAGTCATCTTTACCCAAGGAAAAAAGCGTTATATTTTCAGAAATATGTAATTTTGCTTTGAGGAAGAAAAACATGTTTAAGAAACATATCTGTGGTTACAGACAAAAATTAAAATAATCACATAGACTTTTCAAAATTAAGATAATTTCTCAGAGTGAAATAACTACAAGTGAGGAAGTAGAACTCCTTTGTAAACTAGGGACAATATGATGACAGGAACATTCAGTTCAGTTCAGTTCAGTCGTTCAGTCGTGTCCGACTCTTTGCGACCCCATGAATCGCAGCACGCCAGGCCTCCTTGTCCATCACCATCTCCCGGAGTTCACTCAGACTCACATCCATCGAGTCCGTGATGCCATCCAGCCATCTCATCCTCGGTCGTCCCCTTCTCCTCCTGCCCCCAATCCCTCCCAGCATCAGAGTCTTTTCCAATGAATCAACTCTTCGCATGAGGTGGCCAAAGTACTGGAGTTTCAGCTTTAGCATCATTCCTTCCAAAGAAATCCCAGGGCTGATCTCCTTCAGAATGGACTGGTTGGATCTCCTTGCAGTCCAAGGGACTCTCAAGAGTCTTCTCCAATGTAACTTTTTCTTCATTCATTCTGCCAGTAGCAGATAGTCTGTAAGATACAACTAATTCCACTTGAATTCACAGGGGTTATAAGACTTCTTCTCATCAACATATTTGTTCTTTATCTGGTCTTATGCGGTCTAGTTAAATTTTGGACCACTCTAAAAATCAATTATGAACCTATTTTTTTAATTATATTTCCGATCCGCTATTTGGTCTGATTCATACAACACAGGGTTTTAAAAATTACTTAAAAATATATTCACGTTATCTTCCAAAATAAAAGGAAATAGAGACAGCATCTACCCTTCATAAGAATTAAAAAACCCAGCAAATTCACTAACAAAATATTTAGAAGATTTTCTTTGAAGCAACTAAGGTCAAAGTCAAATGAGCATGGGCTCAAAATTCTCAAAAAAAGAAGGAATGCAGAAAATGATGGACTGTGACATGTTTACAAAGAAGTTTTTCAATTAACAGAGTTCTTTTTCTTTTAGAAAATGTATGACTTATTTAAAATATTAAGGGTTTTCCTTTAAGTACCTAAAATTGTAGTAAAGATCATTGCCCTTTATTGTTTTGAGCTTTGCAAAGCTGACGCTCCAATACTTTGGCCACTTGATGTGAACAGCTGACTCATTAGAAAAGACCCTGATGCTGGAAAAGATTGAAGGCAAAGGGAGGAGGGGAGCAGAGAATGAGATGGTTGGATAGCATCACTGATTCAGTGGACATGAACTTGGGCAAACTCCGGGAGACAGCTGAGGGACAGGTAGGCTTGGCATGCTGCAGCCCATGGGGTTACAAAGAATCAAGACACAACTTAGTGACTGAACAATAAGTTCCTAACATTTCCCTTTACTTAATATAAGTTCATCCTTTTTTTCTTTTTTCTTCACATTAAGAACCTTTTTAGTATATTAGCTCAACTCTGAGAGCTATTCACTGCTCCACTACTACTACTACTTCATGTCAAACCACTGATTAACTCTCACAGATACTGATGATGACCAGGTATGATTAAGCCTCCAATAAATTGCAACACCCACCAGTTCTTAGTACTAGTAGTACTGTCTCTGGGATCAATTTCATAACTTTTTCTTTTAACACTCTATTCTATAACTCTGTGAGGGTAAAAGTATTTTCCAAAATAAGGCCAATCAGCCTGTCTGTAATTTCACCCTAGGCCCCTTTCTGGCAATGGATTCTAAGTAACTATGTGTGGATCAAGTATATTAAGCCTTATTTAAAAGGACTAATTGTTGTTGAAAGTCGCTCAGTCGTGTCCGACTCTTTGCGATCCCGTGGACTGTAACCTACTAGGCTTCTCCATCCATGGGATTCTCCAGGCAAGAATACTGGAGTGGATTGCCATTTCCTTCTCCAGGGAAGGAAAATATTATAATAAATATACTATATGCAGATTGATGACAGTACATAATATACTATGCTCCTTCTGTTGGAGGTAGTGAGAAGAATCAATGAAAAAAAAAAGGCAAAATTTGACAAGAAACTGACAGGCTAAGTCAAGAAAGAAACATTGAGAACTTACACTTGGAGCACTGTCCTTGGGTCTCCAACTTCACCCCCATCACCAATTGTCAAGGTATCATAGCCAATTTCCAGGTCGAATTCTTCAAAATTTATCTGGATAACCTACCAATGAACAGAAACAAGTATCTCAAATATATCTCATTATATATTAAAAGCAAATAAGAGAACAAAGGCAGAAAATCATTAAAATGCCCTGTAGACATATTAGGAGAAGGCAATGGCACCCCACTCCAGTACTCTTGCCTGGAAAATCCCATGGATGGAGGAGCCTGGTAGGCTGCAGTCCATGCTAAGGGTCAGACAAGACTGAGCAACTTCCCTTTCACTTTTCACTTTGATGCATTGGAAAAGGAAATGACAACCCACTCCAGTGTTCTTGCCTGGAGAATCCCAGGGACGGAGGACCCTGGTGGGCTGCCGTCTATGGGGTCGCACAGAGTCGGACACGACTGAAGTGACTTAGCAGTAGCAGTAGCAGCAGCAGCAGACATATTATATATCTACATGTCCATAGCTACCTATATAAGAATTTCATACTATGACAGGAAATCATATGAGAATATGTATAATGTTCAGTCATTATTATTATAATTATAATTTTTATTTATAGTATCATGTCTTCCGTAATAATTTTTCAATGACATAACATAGTTTCTGTTTATAGAACATTCTTATCTGAGGAATTTGAATGTAAATCTAACTTGAGAAGGTTTTATAAAAAGCACATGTAGGTGGAGAGTGGTTTACTATAAATAAAAATAAGTTAGCATGGAAAAGCATAGAGTATAAAATTGCCACTAGATTCCCATTGCTTTTGCTATAATAAGCAACATAGTTATTTTCTGGCTCAAATGTACAAGTGTATCTCTACATTAAATGTGTACTTATGAGTATAATTTGTGAGTAATAACAGTCAAAATTAAATTTCAAAATATCATGCCATATAGTTTGAAACCTATCTTATCACTTTAAATGTCCACAACTTGTGTACATTATATTTTATTAGTTCTACAAATCTAGAGGGTATAAAACATGAAGTTTTTTTTTGCATTTTCTTCATTAGTAATCAAATTATCTCTTTATGTTTGCCATTTATGTTTCTTTTCAGCTTTTCTGAACCATCAGTACTGTCTTTTTCTGAAAAGTTTTCCATCATACAAAGACAAAACCTGTTACCATTAAGCAATAACTCCCTGTTTTCCCTTTTCCCCCTTATCCTGGGAACTTCCAACACGCTTTCTAACCGTACAAATTTGCATATTCCAGATATTTTATGTAAGTGGAATAACACAATTTTGCCCTTTTGTGTCTGATTTACTTCACTAAGCAAAGTATTTAAGGTTCATCTGCATTGTAGAGTGTGTATCAGAACTTCATTCCTTTTATGGTTGAATAACAGTCCATTTGTTTGTTGTTCAGTCATTCAGTTGTGTCTGACTCTTTGTGAACTCATATACTGCAGCATGCCAGGCTTCCCTGTCTTTCACCATCTCCTAGAACCTGCTCAAACTCATATCCATTGAGTCAGTGATGTCATCCAACCATCTTGTCCCTGTCATCCCCTTCTCCCCCTGCCTCCAATCTTTCCCAGCATCAGGATCTTTTCTAATGAGTCAGATCTGCACATCAGGTGGCCAAAGTGTTGGAGCTTCAGCTTCATCATCAGTCCTTCCAATGAATATTTCAGATTGATTTCCTTTAGGATTGAATGGTTCATACTCCCAAGTCCAAGGGATTCGCATGTGAAAGTGAAAGTCACTTAGTCGTGTCCGACTCTTTGCAACCCCATGGACTATACAGTCCTGGAATTCTCCAGGCCAGAAAACGGGAGTGGGTAGCCTTTCCCTTCTCCAGGGGATCTTCCCAACCCACGGATCAAACTCAGGTCTCCCACATTTCTGGCAGATTCTTTAGCAGCTGAGCCACAAGGGAAGCCCAATACTACAGTTTGAAAACATCAGTAATTCAGTGCTCAACCTTCTTTATGGTCCAACTCTCACATCTATACATGACTACTGGAAAAACCATTGCTTTGACTATACAGACCTTTGCCAGCAAAGTAACATCTCTTCTTTTCAATATGCTCTCTAGGTTTGTCATAACTTTTCATCCAAGGAGAAGCATCTTTTAATTTCATGGCTGCAGTCACCATCAGCAATGATTTTGAAACCCAAGAAAATAAAGACTGTCACCGTCACAGGAAATAAAGTCCATTGTACATTTATACCTAATTTGGTTTAACCATTATTAAATTGATGGACACTTGGCAAGCTTCCATCTTTAACCTATGATGAGTATTGTTATTATGTAGATTGGTGTAAAAGTACCTATTTGAATCTCTGTTTTCAATTATTGTATATATGCCTAGAGGTTAAATTACTGGATCATAAATTTAACATTTTGAAGAACTACCAAGCTGTTTTCCAAAACTTTTTAACATTCAAAATTTCTACCAGGAATTCATGAGGGTTCCAACTTCTCTATATACCTCACTGCTTTTTGTTTTGTTTTTATTATATCCCTTCTAGTAAGTATAAAGTTGTAGCTTACTGTGGATTTAATTTCATCACTCTAATTAATGATGTTGAACATCTTTTCATGTACTTATTAGCCATTTGTATATGTTTTTGGTAACTGTCTATTTGAGTCCTTTATTCTATTCTTTTGCCTCTTTTAAAATCAAGTCATTTGTTATATTGTTGCTGAATTGTAAGAGCTCTTTACATATTCTAGATATTAATTGCTTATTAATTGCCTATATCAGCTATATTGTTTGCAAATATTTTCTCCCATTGTGTGAATTATCTTCCCATTCTTATGATAGTGTGCTTTGATGCCTCAAAAATTTTAATGTAATGAAGTCCACTTTATTTATTTTTTGTTGCTGTTGCTTGTGTTTTTGTGTCACATTTAAGAAGCCATTGCAAAGCCCCATATCATGTTATTTTTTTCTTTTTTCTTCTATGAATTTTACACTTTAAGCTCTTAAATTTAGGTTTTTGATCCATTCTGATTTAACTGTTGTATACAGTACAAGTAAGAATCAAATTTCATTCTTTCTGCACGTGGCTATCCAACGTTACAAGCACCACTTATTGAATCTCCTGCATTGCAGGTGGACTCTTTACCATCTGAGCCACCAGGGAAGCCCAACTACAAGAAAACCTCACCTTATTGCACTTTGCTTTATTGTGATTGGCAGATATTGTATATTTTACCAACTGAAGTTCTGTGGCAAAACTGTGTTAAGCAAGCCTATCATTATAATTTCCTTTAAAACAGCATTTGTATACTTTATGTCTTTGTGTCATGTTTTGATATTTATCACAATATTTCAAATGTTTTTATTACTATTACATTTGTTATGGTATCTGTGCTCAGTGACTTTTGATGTTACTTTGTAATGGTTTTGGGTAGCTACAAACCATATTCACTTAAAACTGTAAACTTAAATGATAAACGTCAAATGTATTCTGATTGCTCAACTGACAGGCTCTTCCCCATCTCTATCTTTCTCTTTGAGCCTCCCTATTCCCTGAGAGACAATAACATTGAAATTAGGCCAACTAGTGACACTACAGTGGTTTTAAATGTCCAAGTATAAAGAGGAGTCCCACATACCTCACTTTAAATCAAAAACTAGAAATGATTAAGGTTAGAGAGAAATGAATGTCTACAGTCAAGACAGGCTGAAAGTTAGGCCTCTTGCATCAGCTGCAAGTTGTAAATGTAAAGAAGCTGTTCTTGAAGGAAATTAAAAATGCTAGTTTAATGTACACATGGATGATAAGAAAGTGAAACAGCTTTATTACTGATATGGAGCAACTTTTAGTGGCCTGAATAGAAGCTCAAACCAGTCACAACATTTTCAAAACCAAAGTCTAATTCAGAATAAGGCCCTAAACTCTCATCAAGTCTCATGAAGGTTCAGAGAAGTGAGTAAGCTGCAAAGAAAAGTTTGAAGCTAGTAGAGGTTGGTTCATAAGGTTTAAGGAAAAAGAGCCATCTCCATAATATAAAAGTACAAGATAAACAGCAGAAGCCACAGCAAATTATCCAGAAGATCTTGCTAAGACAATTAATGAAGGTGGTTACAGTAAACAATAGATTTTCAGTGTAGACAAAACAGTTGCCTCTGTTGGAAGAGGAGTGATGTGAAAGTTGCTCAGTTGTGTCTGACTTTTTGTGATCCCCATGGGTTATATACAGTCCGTGGAATTCTCCAGGCCAGAATACTAGTGTGGGTAGCCTTTCCCTTCTCTAGGGGATCTTCCCAACCTAGGGATTGAATCCAGGTCACCTGCATTGCAGGTGGATTCTTTACCAGCTGAGCCACAAGGGAAGCCTGTGTTGGAAGAAGACACTATCTAGGATTTTCATAGCTAGAGAGAAGAAGTCAATGCCTGGCTTCAACGTGCAAACTGACTCGCTCATTAAGGGTATGGTGTTTAGTTGCTCAGTCATGTTCGACTCTTTGTGCCCCATGGACTATAGCCTGCCAGGCTCCTCTTCCAGAGGATTCTCCAGGCAAGAATACTGGAGTGGATTGCCGTATCCTTCTTGATGTTAAGGGTATAGGTAGCTGATTTGAAGCCAATACTGATTTACTCTTCTGAAAATCCTAAAATTCTTAAGAATTATGCTAAATCTATTTTGTCTGTGCTCTATAAATGGAACAGTAAAGCCTGGAAATAACACACCCATTTACAATACAGTTTACTGAATATTGTCAGTCCACTGTTAAGACTTACTGCCCAGGAAAGAAAAAGATATATTTTAAAATACTATTGTTTATTGACAGTGCAGCTGGTCACTCAAGAGCTCTAATGAAACTATAAAACAAGATTAATATTGTCATGTCTGCTAAAACAACAGCCATTCTGCAGCCAATGTATCAAGGAGCAATTTTGATTTTCAAGTCTTATTATTTAAGAAAAACATTTTATAAGGCTGTATCTGACATAGATGGTGATTCCTCTGAATAGATCTGGGTAAAGTAAATCCTCTGATAGATCTGGGTAAAGTAAATTAAAATCTTTCTGTAAAGGATTCACCGTTCTAGATGTCTTTAAGAACATTTGTGATTCATGGGAAGAGCAAAATATCAACATTAAGTTTGGAAGAAGTTGATTTCGAACTTCAGTGGAGGATGTCACTGCGGATGCGATAAAAACACCAGGAGAACTATAACTAGAAATTGAACCTGAAGATGGGACTGAAATGCTACAATTTCATGGTAAAACTTTATGATGAGGAGTTGCTTCTTATGGATGAGCAAAGAACATGATGGAATCCCTTCTTGGTGAAGATTCTCTGAAAATTGTTAAATGAAAACAATGAATTTAGAGTATAAAAGCTTATTTGATAAAGCAGTAGTAGTATTTGAGAGAATTAAGTCAATTTTGAAAAGTACTGTGGATAAAATGCTATCAAACACATAGCCTGCTACAAAGAAATCACCGGTGAAAGGAAGAGTCAATCAATGTGGCAAACTTCAATAGTATGGTATTTTAAGAAATTGCTAATAGCAGTCTCTAACGATCCTTTGTATTTCTGTGTTGTCTGTTGTGAACTCTCCATTTTCATTTCTAATTTTATTGATTTGATTTTTCTACCTTTGTTTTTTGATGAGTATGGCTAATGGTTTCTCAATTTTATTTATCCTCTCAAAGAACCAGTTTTTGGCTTTGTTGATTTTTGCTATGGTCTCTTTTGTTTCTTTTGGATTTATTTCTGCCCTAATTTTTAAGATTTCTTTACTTCTACTAACCATGGGTTTCTTCATTTCTTCCTTTTCTAGTTGCTTTAGGTGTAGAGTTAGGTTATTTATTTGACTTTTTTCTTGTTTCTTGAGGTATGCCTGTATTGCTATGAGCTTTCCCCTTAGCACTGCTTTTACAGTGTCCCACAGGTTTTGGGTTGTTGTGTTTTCATTTTCATTCATTTCTATGAATATTTTGATTTCTTTTTCGAATTCTTCTGTGATTTATTGGTTATTCAGCAGGCCGGTTATTCAAGCCATATGTTGAAATTTTTAATAGTTTTTCTCCTGTATGGCAGAAAATGAAGAAGATCTAAAGAGCCTCTTGATGAAAGTGAAAGAGGAGAGTGAAAAAGTTGGCTTAAAGCTGAACATTCAGAAAACTAAGATCATGGCATGTGGTCCCACCACTTCATGGCAAATAGATGGGGAAACAGTGGAAACAGTGACTGACTATTTTTCTGGGCTCCAAAATCACTGCAGATGGTGATTGCAGCCATGAAATTAAAAGGCGCCTACTTCTTGGAAGGAAAGCTGTGACCAACCTAGATAGCGTATTGAAAAGTAGAGACATTACTTTGTCACCAAAGGTCTATCTAGTCAAGGCTATGGTTTTTCCAGTGGTCATGTATGGATGTGAGAGTTGGACTATAAAGAAAGCTGAGTGCAAAAAAATTGATGCTTTTGAACTGTGGTGTTAGAGAAGACTCTTGAGAGTCCCTTGGACTGCAAGGAGATCCAACCAGTCCATCCTAAAGGAAATCAGTCCTGAATACTGATTGGAAGGACTGATGCTGAATGTTTCTTTTGGATTTATTTCTGCCCTAATTTTTAAGATTTCTTTACTTCTACTAACCATGGGTTTCTTCATTTCTTCCTTTTCTAGTTGCTTTAGGTGTAGAGTTAGGTTATTTATTTGACTTTTTTCTTGTTTCTTGAGGTATGCCTGTATTGCTATGAGCTTTCCCCTTAGCACTGCTTTTACAGTGTCCCACAGGTTTTGGGTTGTTGTGTTTTCATTTTCATTCATTTCTATGAATATTTTGATTTCTTTTTCGAATTCTTCTGTGATTTATTGGTTATTCAGCAGGCCGGTTATTCAAGCCATATGTTGAAATTTTTAATAGTTTTTCTCCTGTATGGCAGAAAATGAAGAAGATCTAAAGAGCCTCTTGATGAAAGTGAAAGAGGAGAGTGAAAAAGTTGACTTAAAGCTGAACATTCAGAAAACTAAGATCATGGCATGTGGTCCCACCACTTCATGGCAAATAGATGGGGAAACAGTGGAAACAGTGACTGACTATTTTTCTGGGCTCCAAAATCACTGCAGATGGTGATTGCAGCCATGAAATTAAAAGGCGCCTACTTCTTGGAAGGAAAGCTGTGACCAACCTAGATAGCGTATTGAAAAGTAGAGACATTACTTTGTCACCAAAGGTCTATCTAGTCAAGGCTATGGTTTTTCCAGTGGTCATGTATGGATGTGAGAGTTGGACTATAAAGAAAGCTGAGTGCAAAAAAATTGATGCTTTTGAACTGTGGTGTTAGAGAAGACTCTTGAGAGTCCCTTGGACTGCAAGGAGATCCAACCAGTCCATCCTAAAGGAAATCAGTCCTGAATACTGATTGGAAGGACTGATGCTGAAGCTGAAACTCCAATACACTGGCCACCTGATGCGAAGAGCTGACTCATTTGAAAAGACCCTGATGCTGGGGAAGATTGAGGGCAGAAGAAGGGGACAACAGAGAATGAGATGGCTGGGTGGCATCACCGACCCAATGGACACAGGTTTGGGTGGACTCTGGGAGTTGGTGCTGGACAGGGAGGCCTGGCGTGCTACAGTTCATGGGGTCGCAAAGAGTTGGACATGACTGAGTGAAAGAATTGAACTGATACTGTAAACATAACTATTATATACACTGCAAAATGAAACAAAATAAAAAGTTGTAGGACTCAATTTACTATGATATTTATTTTATTTAGTTAAAGCTGAACACACATTATCTCCAAGGTATCCCTGAATTCTCTCCACATTGAATGGTTTTGGCACCTCTGTCAAAGACCAATTGATCATGGATGAGAGGGTTTAGTTCTGTGCTCTCTTAGCTTTGTTTATCTGAAAATATCTGGATTTCTCCTTTTTCTCTGAAGGAGTTTTGACAGGCAGATACAGGATTCTTGGTCGACAATTCTGTTTTCATTGTTTAAAGATTTTGTTTTCCTTGTGTTTCAGCATCCTTTGTTCTTCTTTTAGAAATCAACTGTTAATATTTTTAGGATTTCTTAAAGAGTCACTTTTTCCCCACTGCCTTCAAGATTCTCTGTTTTTATCCTTCAACAATAGGACTATAATATGTTTAGGTAAATTGCCAACATCCGCTGGATCATGGAAGAAGTGAGAGTTCCAGAAAAACATCTATTTCTGCTTTATTGACTATGCCAAAGCCTTTGACTGTGTGGATCACAATAAACTATGGAAAATTCTGAAAGAGATGGGAGTATCAGACCACCTGACCTGACTCTTGAGAAATCTATATGCAGGTCAGGAAGAAACGGAACTAGACGTGGAACAACAGACTGGACAAATAGGAAAAGGAGTACGTCAAGGCTGTAAATTGTCACCCTGCTTATTTAACTTATATGTAGAGTACATCATGACAAACGCTGGGCTGGAAGAAGCACAAACTGGAAGCAAGATTGTCGGGAGAAATATCAATAACCTCAGATATGCAGATGACACCATCCTTATGGTAGAAAGTAAAGAAGAACTAAAAAGCCTCTTGCTGAAAGTGAAAGTGGACAGTGAAAAAGTTGGCTTAAAGCTCAACATTCAGAAAACGAAGATCATGGCATCTGGTCCCATCACTTCATGGGAAATAGATGGGGAAACAGTGGAAACAGTGTCAGACTTTATTTTTGGGGGCTCCAAAATCACTGCAGATTGCGATTGCAGCCATGAAATTAAAAGACGCTTACTCCTTGGGAGAAAAGTTATGACCAACCTAGATAGCATATTCAAAAGCAGAGACAGTACTTTGCCAACAAAGGTCTGTCTAGTCAAGGCTATGATTTTTCCAGTGGTCATGTATGGATGTGAGAGTTGGACTGTGAAGAAAGCTGAGTGCCAAAGAATTGATGCTTTTGAACTGTGGTGTTGGAGAAGACTCTTGAGAGTCCCTTGGACTGCAAGGAGATCCAACCAGTCCATTCTGAAGGAGATCAGCTCTGGGATTTCTTTGGAGGGAATGATGCTAAAGCTGAAACTCCAGTACTTTGGCCACCTCATGAGAAGAGTTGACTCATTGGAAAAGACTCTGATGCTGGGAGGGATTGGGGGCAGGAGGAGAAGGGGACGATAGAGGATGAGATGGCTGGATGGTATCACTGACTAGATGGATATGAGTCTGAGTGAACTCCGGGAGATGGTGATGGGCAGGAAGGCCTGGCGTGCTGCAATTCATGGGGTCGCACAGAGTCGGACACAACTGAAGCGACTTAGCAGCAGCAGCAGCAGCAACATGGCTGAAGGGAACAAGGTAGTACAGTGGTCCTCAACCTTTTTGGTAGCAGGGACTAGTTTCATGGAAGATAATGTTTCAATGGACCAGGGAGACGGAGCAAGGGGGAATGGTTCACTTGGTATGCAAGTGATGGTTCAATCAGAAGCGAAAGAGAAAGCTTCACTTGCTTGTCCCTCACTCACTTCCTGCTATGTGGCCCTGTTCCTAACAGTCCTCGGACCTCTACTGGGGCCTGGGGGTTGAGCACCCTGGTCTAGGGAACCTTTTGGGGTCTCTACTAATCTTACTCATGATGGCTTCACCCTCAGGACCTCCCAAAGGCCCCACCTTCTAATACCATCACATTGAAGGGAC
The DNA here is from genome assembly GCA_006410635.1 of Cephalophus harveyi. Taxonomy (NCBI): domain Eukaryota; kingdom Metazoa; phylum Chordata; class Mammalia; order Artiodactyla; family Bovidae; genus Cephalophus; species Cephalophus harveyi. The sequence goes on from SJYT01083903.1 coordinate 366,862, forward strand.
AGAAACATTCAGATCACAGCAAGAACTCTCTCAGTCTTTGAAAATTGGCTCAGTACTGGGATACTCTGTTAACACCTAGCCAGATCATTTACAATTCTGTCTTGGCCTTCACCTGCAGCTGGCATTAAACATATAGATCAACTAGTGGTGAAAGCTTAGGCTCTGCTCAGGTCTTTCTGAGCATATGTCTTATAGTGGGCATGCATGTTACTGTCTAAATTCCATCATACACTGGAGGGCTTTTGAATGTCCAGAGTTCCCAAAGAAACTGTTCTTCCTAGCAACGCAATCAGGGTGGCTTGCTTCACTATGTGTTTAGTTATATTTAGCAGTAAACCGATTTTTACTGGGGCTTAAGCTGTAAGAATCCTGAAGGTCTTAAATTGGGTATAATTTCATTCAGTTTCTGCTAACTGGATACAAGGATCACTATTAAGCTGGTGTCAGTTTAACATCGTTTGAAGTTTTTAACTTAATGTTGAGGTTTCAAGTTTAGCCTCTTGATCCAAAGAGACTGGACCCCAGTCTTACTATTCTAATTCCAGAGATTTATGGTCATTTGCCACAAGGAAAACCAAGCTTTCTTTCCATCTCCAAGCTTTCTTTCCATTTCATCTCCTACTTTCATTTCAGTTCACTTTTTTTTTTTATTATATATGCATGATTGTGCTTGTGTTTATATGGTATCCAGAAGAGCTTTATTGGTTTCCTTTATTGTGAACTCCAATGCATTGAAAAATGTTTTTCTTGTATTTCAGTGGGAGGCCCTTTCAGAGTACCTCATCTGTCATCATTTCAAAAGAGAAATCATATGATCCACTTTATGTCAAGTCATTTCACAATAGAACCATGCTGCTGCTGCTAAGTCACTTCAGTCGTGTCCAACTCTGTGCGACACCATAGATGGCAGCCCACCAGGCTCCCCCATCCCTGGGATTCTCCAGGCAAGAACACTGGAGTGGGTTGCCATTTCCTTCTCCAATGCATGAGAGTGAAAAGTGAAAGTGAAGTCGCTCAGTCGTGTCCGACTCATCGCGACCCCATGGACTGCAGCTTACCAGCCTCCTCCATCCATGGGATTTTCCATGCAAGAATACTGGAGTGGGTTGCCATTGCCTTCTCCACGTAGAGCCAGCCATGAGTGCATTGCATTTAAAATCAGGGAATGCCTAGTATTACATGATTTTAAAAGTCTAATAGGCTAGCAGATACAAATTAGGAGTTTAATAAGTGATTGATTGGTTGATTGCTAATTCTATGCCAAATCCTTGACATTCGTTATCGTTTAATCATGTCCTACAAATTTTGGACACCCATTTAATGGTAGATTTTATTTTCCCTGAATTTTAACTGAGATTCATGCATGTGTATATGTAACAATGAGAACTCTGCTTCATTTTAAATTAAGTGATGAATTAATTACTAACATCCATATACTTTCACTAAGCACTTAACCACTGAGCTGTCACTGAAATTTCAGACACTTATAATCCTTGAACTGTGTCAATGACACCTAATCACTGAGAAGCTAAAATTCTGACTGAATTTGTAGAACACTTTCATTTTAGTTTGATTCTTGCAAACTTAGTTTAAACATCATTATTGGATTGGTTATTTAGAAGTAAAATCTATGCATAAAAGAATAAAAACTACACAGGCCTCAATTGGAGACATTAATATAAATAAAACATTATAGTAAAACTCAAGAATGACACACTAAGATATTTCTTAAAGGGGAAAAAAAACAGTAAAATATATAAAAGTAATTTGTAAAAACAAAAGCAAAGCAACAAACCATTTTTGTTTACACAAAATGTAATAAGCAACATAAAGAGTTTGATGTGAAATTTGCGTTTTCTGTATTTTCCTGTAATAGCAATTTTTCATCCTTTTATCTTTGTATAATATGATATATCCATGGTATAATATGAAAATGAAATGAAAAGCAAATGAAAATCAGTATTAATCAGTGTAATATAAATACTTTCTCTACATATATAGCTGGTAGTAGGGGTGAAATATTTAGTAAGAAATATGGGAAGAATATAATGCATATTAATAGAGAAAGAAATGTCATACATTTCTCTATTGTCATAAATGTCATACATTGCCTCTATTATTTGTTCCTAATCATTTGTGAGTGGGAAAAAATTAAAACTGCATTTGGGTCACAGGACTGTTGGATAAAGCTAAATATGCCCCTAAATATAGGGTGATTTCATACTCTTGGCTTCCATTTGTGGAGTACCAAATCCAAATGGTTATATGATGCTAAGTGAGGGTTATGTTAAGATATTTAAACTACTAGTGGAGTCAACAATAATCTCACACTTTTTTAACACTGACTTTCCAGACGTAAGAAATATGTAAATAATATTAAATATTAAATACCTAGTACATTCGTTTCCCATAGTGCTTAAGACATGGATTTTCACAAGATATTTTGATAGAACTGGTATATAATCTATTTTTCATACAGATTTTTGTTCAGTTCAGTTCAGTCACTCAGTTGTGTCTGACTCTCTGCGACCCCATGAATCACAGCACGCCAGGCCTCCCTGTCCATCACCAACTCCCGGAGTTCACTCAGACTCATGTCCATCAAGTCAGTGATGCTGTCCAGCCATCTCATCCTCTGTCGTCCCCTTCTCCTCCTGCCCCCAGTCCCTCCCAGCATCAGAGTCTTTTCCAATGAGTCAACTCTTCACATGAGGTGGCCAAAGTACTGGAGTTTCAGCTTTAGTATCATTCCTTCCAAAGAAATCCCAGGGCTGATCTCCTTCAGAATGGATTGGTTGGATCTCCTTGCAGTCCAAGGGACTCTCAAGAGTCTTTTCCAACACCACAGTTCAAAAGACTTCTCCATCATTATGTTTTATAAAGTCCCATGGAAATTCTACTTAGTTATATTCTTTATATCATTTACCCACAAATTTATTTAAATATTAACACTGTGAGTCCTGGGCTCAGCACCACACATGCACTGCTTTATTTGAAACATAAACCTATATGTAATGTTCATTTATATATTAGTTTGGCCACTCATGGAGAAGGCAATGGCACCCCACTCCAGTACTCTTGCCTGGAAAATCCCATGGACGGAGGAGCCTGGAAGGCTGCAGTCCATGGGGTTGCTGAGGATCGGACATCACTGAGCGACTTCACTTTCACTTTTCACTTTCATTCATTGGAGAAGGAAATGGCAACCCACTCCAGTGTTCTTGCCTGGAGAATCCCAGGGATGGGGGGTCCTGTTGGGCTGCCGTCTATGGGGTTGCACAGAGTCAGACACGACTGAAGTGACTTACCAGTTGGCCACTCAGAACCTGAACCTCCTATCATTTGTAGACTTAGGATACTTGGTAGGAAGCACAGTATACTTCCAATATGGTCAGATGTTATATTCCCCTTCATTGACTGTATTCAGACTTGAGACCTAAGCTCCCCAAACCATGGATTCAGGCAGAGGGTGGCAAAAACAGAAAACACCCAGTTTTAGAAAGCAATGGTAGTTGTTGTATGTAATGGCACTGATGTCCTAGGGCAGCATTATACAAGAGGGAAAAAAAATATTTCCACAAATTAGAACCAGAAGCCATATCAGATGATGAAAAAGTTCTAGTGAGGTAAAATGAGTACTGCTATATTCTAGGTTGATCAAGGAGCTTATCCCCCTTCCATAGAAGATAATCTTCACCAACCTCCTTAACCAGCAGGATACTATATTGTTCTATGAGCCAATGGCCTCTGAAGCTAAAACTATCATGGATATCACATTTGTTGGGGATTTCATAACTCTCTTTTGGTTATAGGTCTCCAGATAATGAGGAACTATAATCGGATATAATGGAAAAGCCAGCACAATACTTGGAGATACTAGACTTATATGTAAGTGGCTAACATTTTTGTTTTTTTCTATTAATGAATGCAGCATTTTTTCAAATAAAAAGTTTTTCAAAGTGAATGTAAAGAAAGAAGTACAGATAGAGATGAATACTTGATAACAAAATGGGTGAATTGTGGCAGAAACTATTGATTGCTTATTAAACAGCCATCTTACTTGTTCATTCCAGACCTTTCTCTTCCAAACAGGACATTGATTTTGTTCAGCTACCTATCTTCCTATTTATATCCTCATGCTTTAGTGACTTCTGACCCCATATTAAGTTCCATGGAATGGTTGCTAATCAGTCTATGCTAATTTTAGCAGTTCCATTTCATCTATCAGGGGTAAGATTAAATATTACTAGGTGACCTAATTCTGGTTAGTGGAAGGTGAGAAGCAATCTTCTTGGAGTGTTGGTGGGGGTTGGGGGGGTGTGGGGAAAATATTCCTAGGAGATCAAATGAAATACAAAGAATCAGTCTGCTTTGGAGGTGACTGGATTTGGATATATTCACTAGAGCTACTGCAGCCATCTTGAAATGCATAGTTTGAGGACAAAGCTAACAATGGGAGATGCCCAGATCCAGGAGATGAATGTTATTACTGTATGCCTAAGGCTTATATACATCTAGACAGAATGTTGTGCTAAATAATGTATTTCTTTACTATTTAACAATTCCAAAGAAAGGCAATGCCAAAGAATGCTCAAACTACTGCACAATTGCACTCATCTCACATGCTAGTAAAGTAATGCTCAAAATTCTCCAAGCCAGGCTTCAGCAATACGTGAACCGTGAACTCCCTGATGTTCAAGTTGGTTTTAGAAAAGGCAGAGGAACCAGAGATCAAATTGCCAACATCCGCTGGATCGTGGAAAAAGCAAGAGAGTTCCAGAAACACATCAATTTCTGCTTTATTGACTATGCCAAAACCTTTGTCTGTGTGGATCACAAGAAACTGTGGAAAATTCTGAAAGAGATGGAAATACCAGACCACCTGACCTGCCTCTTGAGAAATCTGTATGCAGGTCAGGAAGCAATAGTTAGAAGTGGACATGGAACAACAGACTAGTTCCAAATAGGAAACGGAGTACGTCATGGCTGTAAATTGTCACCCTGCTTATTTAACTTATATGCAGAGTACATCATGAGAAACGCTGGACTGGAAGAAACACAAGCTGGAATCAAGATTGCTGGGAGAAATATCAATAACCTCAGATATGCAGATGACATCACCCTTATGGCAGAAAGTGAAGATGAACTAAAGACTCTTGATGAAAGTGAAAGAGGAGAGCGAAAAAGTTGGCCTAAAGCTCAACATTCAGAAAACGAAGATCATGGCATCTGGTCCCATCACTTCATGGGAAATAGATGGGGAAACAGTGGAAACAGTGTCAGACTTTATTTTTTTGGGCTCCAAAATCACTGCAGATGGTGATTGCAGCCATAAAATTAAAAGACGCTTACTCCTTGGAAGAAAAGTTATGACCAACCTAGATAGCATATTCAAAAGCAGAGACATTACTTTGCCAACTAAGGTCCATCTAGTCAAGGGTATGGGTTTTTCTGTGGTCATGTATGGATGTGAGAGTTGGACTGTAAAGAAGGCTGACCGCCGAAGAATTGATGCTTTTGAACTGTGGTGTTGGAGAAGACTCTTGAGAGTCCCTTGGACTGCACAGAGATCCAACTAGTCCATCCTGAAGGAGATCAGCCCTGGGATTTCTTTGGAGGGAATGATGCTAAAGCTGAAACTCCAGTACTTTGGCCACCTCATGCGAAGAGTTGACTCATTGGAAAAGACTCTGATGCTGGGAGGGATTGGGGGCAGGAGGAGAAGGGGACGACCGAGGATGAGATGGCTGGATGGCATCACGGACTCGATGGACGTGAGTCTGAGTGAACTCCGGGAGATGGTGATGAACAGGGAGGCCTGGCGTGCTGCGATTCATGGGGTCGCAAAAAGTCGGACATGACTGAGCGACTGAACTGAATAACATACTGCTACTGCTGCTAAGTCACTTCAGTCTGTCTGACTCTGTGTGACCCCATAGATGGCAGCCCACCAGGCTTCCCCGTCCCTGGGATTCTCCAGGCAAGAACACTGGAGTGGGTTGCCATTTCCTTCTCCAATGCATGAAGTGAAAAGTGAAAGGGAAGTCGCTCAGTCGTGTCCGACTCTTAGCAACCCCATGGACTGCAGCCCACCAGGCTCCTCCGTCCATGGGATTTGCCAGGCAAGAGTACTGGAGTGGGGCGCCATTGCCTTCTCCAATATAATAACATAACCTCTAAGTAAGTTCTTTGATGTTGCACATATGCCTCCTCTCTAAAAAACTGATGGCAAAGAAAGATGATGTCTGAAATCTGACAAGTAACAAATATTATATCAGTTCCTTGGGGGAGAATATAGAAAGCATGGATTAGTATAAGTTTTTTTATCTTCCATTATAAAACCTGTATTTTTAGGCATCAAAGTAAATCTGGAAGCTGTTGACATTTCTCAGTATTTCTCTAGTCATCAGCTGCTGAGTTGGCTAATTTGTACCAATATGATTAGTTTAGTTCAGTTCAGTAGCTTAGTCTTGTCCCACTCTCTGCGACTCCATGAACTGCAGCACGCCAGGCCTCCCTGTCCATCACCAACTCCCGGAGTCCACCCAAACCCATGTCCATTAAGTCAGTGATAGCATCCAACCACCTCATCCTCTGTTATCCCCTTCTCCTCCTGCCCTCAATCTTTCCCAGCATCGGGGTCTTTTCCAATGAATCAGCTCTTCACATCAGGTGGTACAATCAAATTAACCTTTGATGATATTTACCAAAACAAATTAATGATGCTTTAATAGTAATACCAAGTTAATCAGATTAGTGAGACAACATAACATAGTTAAGGGCACAGGCAAAGCTGTGGATTAAGTTTCTCTCTGTCATGGAATGTTATATGGTTTGAGGGAAGTCTCATAACTATAAAAGAGAATTTATAACTCATAATTTCTAAGGTTGAAGAAGGTATTACATAAAACAAGTTTTGAAAACAGAACATACTATGGTTCATATACAGTATGTCTTTAATAAATGGTAGCTATTATTAGCTAATCATAAAATAAATGCTCACATCTGTTCAAAATGGATCTTGAGAATGAAGTTCTCTTTTTGGCAACCTTACTATGATTCAAAGAGTAGAGGTTTTCCCCCAGATTTACACTGCTAGAAATTTATCTTTTCTGGAAGCAGCTTTTCTCTATTATGTTCACTTTGGAATGACTATAGTTCATTCTATTATTAACAAGTATATTTCCTACCAGGTGAGGAAATTCAGAATGCACAACATACACATAAATATAGAATATACAATGTGTAAACTATGATTTTAAAGCTTAAGGAATGCAATGTCATATCACATAATCAATTTGATATCTAATTAAAAGCACTTCCTTTTTCATAAATGTTTCAGACCTTGGTAATCACAGTCCAATTTGGAGACAAGACATAAATAAGATAAATGCAATATCCTATGCTAAGTGCTTTGGAATATGGACACATAGGGTTACATGGTATCCTATCATTTTGCCTGTTCATACTGTTCATGGGGTTCTCAAGGCAAGAATACTAAAGTGGCTTGCCATTCCCCTCTCCAGTGGACCACATTCTGTCAGCCCTTTCCACCATGACCCACCCGTCTTGGGTAAGCTGAAACTCCAGTACTTTGGCCACCTCATGCGAAGAGTTGACTCATTGGAAAAGACTCTGATGCTGGGAGAGATTGGGGGCAGGAGGAGAAGGGGATGACCGAGGATGAGATGGCTGGATGGCATCACTGACTCAATGGATGTGAGTCTGAGTGAACTCTGAGAGATGGTAATGAACAGGGAGGCCTGGCATGCTGCGATTCGTGGGGTTGCAAAGAGTCGGACATGACTGAGTGACTGAACTGAACTGAACTGAACTGAGGGTTACATGGAGCAGAGATGAGAGCCATCCAATTTGTTTAAAGAATAAAGTGGGAAGATTTCCTCCAGGAGAGAACCCCCAGGTAGTACAAAAGAAGGCAAAGATAAGAAGTGGAGAAGAATGTTGTAGAAGAGAGCAAGAATAATGTCACAATAGAAAGAAAGTTTCTATAATACGAACTGTGAAACAGGAAGTGATGAAAAACAAAGCTAAAAATGGAGGTAGGAACTATATCATGTTAAGGACCTCTAAGTTTATCTTATAAATGAGGAGCAGCAAATAATGAGTTTTGAGTAGTGTGTTGACAGGGTTTTATTTGCTGTTCATATGTTCACTTTGGCAGTAGGAACAATTTGGATTCGAGTGGAGTTGGGCTGGCAACCCACTCCAATATTCTTGCCTGGAGAATCCCTATGAACAGAGGAGCCTGGCAGGCTATAGTTCATGGGGTCGCAAAGAGTTGGACACAACTGAATGACTAAACACTGCACAGCACAGGCCAAGTTAGAGAAATTGAGGGTATAAACATGAGCTGTAAAAATAGGGGTGAGGGGTGAAGTCAATCTAGATATTTTACCCCAAATAAAAATGATTGAAGTGATTTTCCCCTGTTTATCTTTTCACAAATATAGCACTTATGAAAAGCTCACTAAAAAAAAAAAAAAACAAACGATGCTTCGCAGGATTATTTTATCCAATTTTATAGGGCATTGTCTAATTCAGATGAAACAGAATATGTGACACATTTATTAAAACATCATGTATTTCAGGATTTTCCTGCTGGTCCATTGGTTAAGAATCCACCTGCCGATGCATGGGACATGGGTTCAATCCCTGGTCCAGAAAGATTCCACACGCCACAGGACAACTAAGCCTTTGTGCCAAAACAGTAATTGCAAAAATTAAAATAAAACATATAAATACCAGGATAATGTAGACGAATCTTTAAAAAAAATCATGTATTTCAGAATAATTCTCAGATTTGACTGTTTTGTGATATGTATTGTATGTAATATGTACCTCATGTGTACATGTAAAATCAGTGTTCATAACTGTATATTAGTAACCACCATAATTTTTGTAAAAAAGGAAATAGACAAAGGTAAATTTAAATGAAATTTGTGAAACAAGTAAATATTGTAAGATAAAGAGCTTCCTTGATAGCTCAGATGGTAAGGAGTCTGCCTGCAATGCAGGAGACCCAGGACAGGAAGATCCCCTGGAGAAGGAAATGGCAACCCACTCCAGTATTCTTGCCTAAAAAATCCCATGGACAGAGGAGCCTGGCAGGCTACAGTCCACAGGCTCTCAAAGAATTGGACATGACTGACAGACTAACATAGAAGGTTTAAATATGACACATATAAATCCAGCATTTATTTGAAACTAATCTTATTTTAGAGGAAAAAATTAATCTCTTATATTTTAGAAAGATTATTATATATCTTAACACAGAAGATATACTCCAAAATTCTGGACTAGACTTTTCAAAAATGAGAAGTTCCAGCCTAGGGAATTCTCTGGATTCATCCACTTTTTGCCAACATTAGGTTAATAGTTTCAGTTCTTAAAAAGGCTCATATTTTAGAGATAAGGAAAGAGAAGAGTTTGGAGACACAGTAAGATATTGATGAATTGATAAAAAGCTTTCAGCTTTGTTTTATTTTTTTATGCCTTTTGCATCTGTGCACTGGTTTTCTCCTTTACGGGACTGCCGGTATGTAGCAATGACAGATTAAATATGGTGCTACAAATGTTTCACTGAAGGGAAGAAACTATATAAAATGAAAAATGTATCAAATATTAAATATATAACACAACAGTACAAAACCATTGGTTATTTTCTATTATTTTTTCATGTTTAGCTACTGGAGGATATAATTTAAATTTCATAATACATATAAATGATCAACTTGAAGTTACAAGTTTTGAAGAAAGTACTGGTAGAAACTGTTATTGGTTTTAGGAGGATATTCATTACAAATTTGTATATGTTAGATGGTACACATAAAAAAATAAAAATGAGTATGGCTCATCAAAGTCAATTTGGTAAGAAGTGCTATTTTCTATTTAGGCATCTTTGTTCTCATTACATTTGACACAAAAACACACACACCCCCGGCCCCCCCCCCCCCCCGCCCACTACACACACACACACACACACACACACACACAGCCTCCATTTCTTATATTTACTCCTCACCTGTATGCCACAGGACTCTGTCATCATTTTAGTTTCCAGAAGACTGATATCTTCACAAGCCTTTATAAACACTTCTTCTACTTTTGTCTTTTGCATCACTAGTCCTTTCCATCCTTCAATATTGGATTAAATCTCATTTGCTTAGAAAGATACTCACTGACTGTTCTACGCAGCCTTCCTTTTATTTCACCCAGAGTGTTTCCTTCACGTTGTAACTGCTAATTTCCACATTAATTCCTTTATTTTCAGTTTAAATCACTAGCTGGAAACTTCCTAAGGGCAAATAATTTACTGTTTTAATTTTTAAAATCTATTGTAGCCCCAGATTTCTAGTCAATTAAATTGCAGAATTTCCCAGGAAAAGTTTAGGATTTATAACAATGATTTTCATCTGGCCACTCCCAATATATATGAAGTCTTACATGGTTGCTTTCAGATGCTAGAGATCATCACAGAAGAAAGGTATAGCTATCACATCCTATATTTTCAGATTTAGGATGCTCCTCCCTTATATATATATATATATATTTTTTTTTTTTTCCTGGTATTATGTGAGTGGTTATATTGTTAGGTAGGAGGGGCTGAAATTCAAGCCAGATACTCAATGGGTTCAACAAAAGGATTAGACAGAAGTTTATACTTTGACAATATGCATCCTATGTGACTGGTTATATGAGAATAATCAAATCATCCAAGTGACTTTTCTCCACACTGGTTAGAGATTTCAGAAGTTCAAAGAGCTTTAATACTAAGAATGGCAAATACAATATTGTATTCCTCCTCTCTCTTCACTACCTAGCAGCAGCTGTTGCTGAGGGACTAAGAAACTAAAAGAAAAATAAAATGCACCAGAAAGATGATAGTGACTTCTACTAACTCCAAAACTTTCATTAGATAACCTTCTACTTTGCAGTAAAACAGCTCAGGGTTATGAGGCAAAAGCTCAGAGCTCTCTCAGTTCCTTTTTCAATCTCTCTTGGCAGAAGCCTATTCTGACTTCTTAGAAACATCTGCTGATGGCTTCTGACAACTAATATCAGCAGGGAATCTTCACAAGGATATTCCAAATTCTGAAATTTGTGAGAACATGTGTTATCTGCACAGTAGGAAGCACAGATCAAAGAGTGATAGAAGCAGTATGCCTCAGCACACTCTGGGCATGTGGTGGTGGTGGTCGTGATGGTGGTAATACTAGTTGCAGCCCTAGTACTGCCATTATTATTAACGTTTTTGAGCATGTACTATATTCTAACCATATGGAATGCTTTACTTCATATAATCCTTCCAAAAGACTTATGAGGAACGCATTATTATATTTATTTTACTGTTGAAGAAACATAAGCCCAGATAAATTAATGTTTTGGTGGTGATCTGTGATTAATTATACTATTGTGCCATAGGTTTATTTGCATAGGCACTTTTTATATTTCATATTAGAATAGGAGGAAATGTCAGCATTATGGATAGAAAATGTAAAAAGGAAATAGAACATTTACTTTCTATTCTAAATTATGCAGTGAGCTATACCACATCTTCAAGAAACAGTAAAATACTGAAAGTCAATGATTATTACTGGGAGTATTAAATGTTCATGTTGTAAAAAGTTGTACATTGCTTCGGTTTTCAAGATATTAAAATGAAACTACAGCTAACAAGTATAATTGCTATTAGAATATTGGTGATGTAATTATGTAAATGAGAAATATATGTGATGAAATAAATTCTTAAAATTTTATTTGAAGAATGAGAGAAATATATGCTTTCTACAATAAGTAGATAAGTGAGATTTTACGTTGTTTTTTATACTTTTTCAAGCCTTCATTTTCAAAAATATACATTTTAAAATTATCATAGAGAAACTAAAAAACTTATAGAACTAAAAAGATAAAAACTTAAAAATCACATACTATCAGCTACTTAAGAAGTTATTAAAATTATTTGTAAGTCATGAATAAACTTAGCTTAAGTACATTTAATGGGCTTCCCTGGTGGCTCAGAGGTTAAAGTGTCTGCCTGGAATGCAGGAGACCTGGGTTCGATCCCTGCATCAGGAAGATCCCCTGGAGAAGGAAAGGGCAACCCACTCCAGTACTCTTGCCTGGAGAATCCCATGGAGGGCGGAGCCTGGTGGGTTACAGTCCATGGGGTCGTAAAGAGTCGGACACGACTGAGCGACTTCACTTTCACTTTAAGTACATTTAAAGCCAGTAGAGTGTCTTACACAAAGTTATAAATATTTGAAAACTGTTTCACTAAAATAAGGGAACAAGCTTTTTATAATTAATTTTACTATTGCCTAAATTATATATTATTTAGGTGATTTATATAATGTGAAATGGCATACAATATTTGCTTATATGCTAGATATTTATAAACATGATTCAATGTCAAATATTTGCTTAATATTTATTGTGCACCAGACATTTTCTACATTCTGACTCATCCCATCTCTTCCTTTTTCATGTTATGGAAAAACTCTCGCTTCATAACTCTTACTTGAGATTTATGATGCTTAACAAGACTGGTCCTTGAATTAATGTAACAAGTACATCATTTAGTTTGCCTTTTTTTTTTTACAAAAAGAGATTCTTCTTTACCTATTTTCTATTTTGTTCCACTCTGTCTTTCTGCCTATGTTTTTCACCATTAAAAACATAGTGATGGTTAGATAAGGAGTTTAGGAAGTAGGAAACAACTAATATTCACAGTATGAATAAAATACTGTGTCTCAAAATCACTTTACCAGGATATTCACTGCACTCTTCTACATTAACAAATGAAGATGCATGTCAATATTTCTATCCCCTTTGTTTGTATTAATGCAAATTTACTTATTGTTCTTAGAATATCATTGCTTAAACCACTGAAAGGTATTTGCTGACCAATTCAAGTGGTTAGTAGACAATGTTCAGGAGCTACTCTGGGCATGAGTGCTTTCCATAAATATTTCAGATCCACCTCAGTAGAAAGTATCACTTTCAGTGCTAGGGTTAGAGAATGAAAGAGGTGAAATGGGAGTGGTATGGAATTACAGAATAATTAAATCATATCCAAGACTGTCTACTGATAAATGAATCCCTCTAGGAAGAAAAAAAGATATTACAGGACATAAGTCAAGACACCAAAGTCAGCCTTTATCACTTTTCCATATCTTGGATACTAATTAGAATTGTCTCCTTTGCTGGACAGAGCTTCAAATATAAAAATACCATCACTTGAAAAGCCCGCTGCTCTTTAATTCCTTTGCTCTTTCTCATTCCCACCTGTGGTAAAAAATGACATCCCAAGATGTCCATGCCTTCATCCAGTGAACCTGTGAATATGTTACCTTACATATTAAATAGAGCTTGCAGATGTGATTAAAGTTAAGGGCTTTGAGGTGGAAAATGTATCCTAAATTACCCAGGTGGGACCATTCTAATCACACAAGTCCTTAAAAGAAGAAGAAAGCAGAAGTGTATGCCATGGGGATGTGACATTAGAAGGCCTAGACCTGTCTTTGCGGTACTTAAAGATGGAGGAAGGAGACTGGAAACAGTCCATAATTGAGAGCCAGCAATAAAAATCTGAGGATCCTGGTCTTATAACTGCAACAAATTGCATTCTTCCAACAACACAAATAAATAGAAAACATTTTTCCCTAGAGCCTCCAGAAAGGAATGTAACCTGCTAATGACTTAATTTTTATTTAAGACCTATACTGGACTTCTGCCCCACAGAACTGTAAGATAATGCATATGTGTGGTTCAAGTCACAAAATTTATGCTAATCTTCCTGATAAGAGCAACAGAATCATAGTACTATCCAATCTCATAACTCTTATGTTCTTAGTGTGGCTACTTACCTTTCAAATTTAGACAAGAGACAAATAATTTTAGTTCTCTAAAGTTGTTTTTGAATATGCAAAATGTATACAATAATATATCAGCTACCTCATAGAGTTAAAGGAAATATTAAATGAAATTGTAAGTAAAAAGAACTTAGAATAGACATATGCACACAATTCATGTTCATTTTAATGTTACATGATTATTCAAAATTTTGATAATAAAGTATTAATACTATTGATACTGTTGTTTCCTAACATTTGTCCTCTTACTAGGTAGTACTTTAACAAGAATATTTCTTACTTACTCACCAATATTGGGCTTCCCTGGTGGCTTAGTTGTTAAACAATCTGCTGAAATGAGGGAGACCTGGGTTTGATCCCTGCATTGGGAAGATCCCCTGGAGAAGGAAATGGCAACCCACTCCAACGTTCTTGCCTGGAGAATCTCCCAGGACATAAGAGCCTGGTGGGGTGCAGTCCATGGGGTTGCAAAGAGTCAGAAACAACTGAGTGACTAAATACACATCTGTATTGGACTAAATCTTACCTTTTCAAATATCCCACTACTACTTCTTCTCTAATAGTGGAATTTCCAGCTGATACCAAGTTACTCTAAATAAAGACTATAATTTCCATCTCTCTCTCTCTCCATATATATATATATATATATATATATATATATATATATATTAAATAAATACTATATTTTCTATCTCTCTCTCTCTCCATATATATATATATATATATATATATATATATATATATATATATATAATATTATGTTACAATGTGTCTTTTACCTTCTTTCTTCTTTATCACCTGCCCCCAACTCCAGGCTGGAATATGTGACATATTATGCTGGAACCTGAGACATTATACTAGAACCGGGGACAAGGGTCATTCCTTGGGATATGAGACAATAGTGAGTTAGCTGATGTCCCTGAGAAATTCCTAGAGCAGAGCAACTACATATCTTAGGCCACATGTCTACCTTGCTTCAGTCCCACTTGTTTGAGTTTTCTTTCACTGTCAGCTGAACCTAATCCTAACCTATAATTTTATGTATCCTGGTGATTTGTGCTTCGTGCTCAGTTGTGCCTGTCTCTTTTGTGACCCTATGGAAAGTAGCCTGCTAGGCTCCTCTTTCCATGAGATTTTTCCGGCAATAATACTGGAGTGGTTTGCCTTTTTTCTTCTCCAGAGGATCTTCCCAGATCAGGAACTGAACTTGCATCTCCTGCATTGCAGGTAGATTCTTAACCTGTGGAGCCATTGGGGGAGCCACATGTATCCTAGAACTCCTAAGTAAAAGTTTTTGTCCAGGGATTCATTTTCCTCTACTATGCAATCCTCAGAAGACTTTATTTGAGTGCATAAAGTATACTAATTGCTATCATTTATATACTAAGACATCACTTAATATTTATGTGTAATTGTTATGCAGCACAACTCTGATTATGCATATCATTTAAAAACAATTACAACAATGAGGCTCAGGATCTAGGGGACACTGAACAGTTAGCAGTGGGAGAAGTAGTAAAAATAAAAAACTAAATATTATAAATGTAGTTTGCATTTTGAATACTTTGTCTCTTTTTTTGGGTAAGAATCAGAGAAATTCCTATCCATGGATTGTAGTCCACCAGGCTCCTCTGTCCAAGGGATTTTCCAAGCAAGAATCTTGGAGTGGGTTGCCTTTTCCTCTACCAGGGGACTTTCCTTACCCACAGATAGAACTCAGGTCTCTACACCTCCTGCATTGGCAGGCAGACTTTTTTACCACTAGGACCACCTGGGAAGCCCAGGAAAAGCTAATATACATGTAAATAACCCAGTGAGATATTTCACTTGAGAATATCTAATCAGTTCCTTCAATAAATATTCACTTGAAAACTTTCACATGAAAACTACTGTACTAGATGATAAGAATGCAAAATTCAAACATTTTTTTTTTCCTTTTGCCTCTTAGGGCCAAACTAAAGAAAATGTATAAGTAGACAGATAATTACAATATCAATAGCATACAGATAATTACAATATCAATAGTGAACTAGTATGCAGGGTAGGATCCTAAGCCAAGCTAGAAGAATAAGAGGAAATGCTCTCATAAAAAAACTGAAACATGAACTGGATCTTAAAGAATGGACAGGAAAAAACAGGGTCACAAAATTTAGTGAGATGCAAACAGAGTAGAAATATGTATTCTTCAAAGGGGGAGCAGCATGTAGAGAGCTCTGGTAATGCAGTGGCATAAAAAAGTATGTCAGGGCATGGGCCTAGAAAAGTAAGAGTAGTTAATTAAGAATGTCAGTGGATTTGTCCATGAAGACATATAGATGTATTTAAATACCTGACCAAGAAAGGAGCTTATCATTTTGTTTTAGAATAGAACACCACACTGAATTTGTCAATAGATTTAGAGTGCTGTGCTTAGTTGCTCAGTCATGTCCAACTCTTTGCAACCCCACGGATTGTAGCCCACCAGGTTCCTCTTCTGTCTCTTAGATAGTTAGAATAGGAAAAAGGAGTCCAGAATGGCAGTGGCTAAAAGACAAGGAAGAGAAAAGTCTGTGAAAATAGAGCAAAGGAAGGTCTGAGGACCAGAGTGAGGACCTCAGGTAGAAAAAAACAGCACTCCTGGGTAGCCCAATTTACATAGGGCAGGTCCAGGGGGAGGAAAAAACATATAAAAAGAGGAGCCAATGGGCCGGGGGCCTCTCTCTCTCTCTTTTTCTCTCTCGCCAGCGAGCTATCTCTCTGCCTCTGTCTATCTCTCTTTTCTCTACATGTCTTTTGGATTAGCATGCCCTCACGCCTTGAGGATGAATTTTCCTTTTTTTTTTTTCATTTTCCTTTATTTTCTAAATAAAACAGTAAACATGGAGCTGTAACACTGGCTGAGAGCTGTGATGTGCCGAGGGCTTAAATACCCATCATTTCAAATTTTTGTTGTGACAAGACAGAACCAAGGAGATTACACTCCCCTGACATCTGTGGTGCTGTGGGGGACTGTCCAGGCAAGAATACTGGAGTGGGTTGTCATGCCCTCCTCCAGGGTATCTTCCCAACCCAGGGATCGAACCCAGGTCTCTCACATTACAGGCAGATTATTTTCCGTCTGAGCCACCAGAGAAACAGAGTAGGCAACAAAATGAAATGAAGATTCACTAGTTGGGAAGCTGGCTGAAAACTCAAAGGAGAAATAAAGGAAATGTGGGTGACAGATTTAAGCAACATTGAAGTTCATTAATTATCTGTAGTGAATTCAATGGAACCTATACTTAAATGTATGTAGGAAGAAGGCATTGGCAACCCACTCAAGCACTCTTGCCTAGAGAATCCAATGGATGCCATGGGGTCGCTAAGAGTCAAACACGACTGAACAACTTCACTTTCACTTTTCACTTTCATGCATTGGAGAAGGAAATGGCAACCCACTCCAGTGTTCTTGCCTGGAGAATCCCAGGGATAGGGGAGCCTGGTGGGCTGCCGTCTATGGGGTCGCACAGAGTCGGACATGACTGAAGAGACTTAGCAGCAGCAGCAGTGAAAGGTGAAGACTATAGAATGAAAAATGTTCAGAACACTGAGGAACACTAAATTTTAAGAAGATGGAAGAGGAAATTCAATACCCAGAAAAATCTGCAAAAGTAGGAGAAAATTCAGGAAATCAGAGAGTATTTGGAAATCTAGGGAAAAGAGAAAGTTTCTAGGGAAAGAGAAAGTTTCAAGAAGTAGGCAGTAGTCAATAATGTCAATTACTCTGTACCTATATCTTTCTTTGTCCTTTTACTACTGTATTATTAAGATATGTTTTTATTATAAAATATATGTATTATTGAAATTTAACACAGAATTTTTGTTAGCATAATTGTAAAGGGGAAAAATAACTGCAATCATCTATCCAGAAACACTATTTTTTAACACTTTGAAATATTTACTTTGTTTTGATTTTATTGATATTTGTTTATCTTTATATGGATAGTCATTGTATTTGCACAGAGTAGTTCATTTAAAAATATTTCAAATAAACCATTTAGATAAGAAGTCAGGTCCCCATGGTAGGGGTTGAGAATAGTCAAGAAGTGTACAAATATGATTCAGTCAAGAGGAAGAAAATTCAAGGATGGGATGTCCTATAAATGATGATTGCAAGCCATTTATTCTAGCTTGGGGTATCTTCTAGAGTTGTGTCTCCCTGACTGCCATACTAATGTTTATACTAAGATCTTTGCTTTACTCTTCTGCTCTTTCTCATTTATGACTTGGTAAGATTGGCTTTGATTTCAATTTATCCCTGAACTACGACCTCAGGTTTGCCCCCATTAGTTTCTATTCAACTGTAGTGAACACTCTAAGGTCTCTGTCCAGATCCCTTTGGATGCTTCTTGTCTTTTGTTATCTGTATGCTATTTTCTCTACTCATTTGCCTTTAAATGCATATAGCTGTAAGTTTTCTGCAAAATGCCTTTGGTTGACAAAAATAGCTTTGTCCACATGAGCCCTGAAGGACCTGGGTAATTTGTAGCCTATGATTGTGGGATATGGAAGTAAGACAGCCCAGGACCCTTGTTTTGAGTTGGGACAAACTCTTAAGTACTGTTTACACTGAGTGGGATCATGCGTGACTTAGATTTTGCCTGAAATTGCATTGCTGCTTAACTTCTTTCCAGTCCTGCTTCTTCCATCCCCTTAATAGTTTCCTGGACACACAGTCTTTTTTTTTCTTTTTTAATTCTAAATGGAGGCTAATTACTTTACAATATTGTGATGGTTTTTGCCATACAGCCACATAAATCAGCCATGGTTGTACGTGTGTTCCCTATCCTGACCTTCCCTTGCACCTCCTCCCCATCCCATCCCTCATGGTCATCCCAGTGCACCAGCCCTGAGCACCCTGCCTCATGCATTGAACCTGGCGATCTATGTCACATATAATAATATATATGTTTCAATGCTATTCTCTCAAATCATCCCACCCTCACCCTCTCCCACAGAATCCAACAGTCTGTTTTTTACATCTGTGTCTCTTTTACTGTCTCGCATATAGGGTTATCATTACCATCTTCCTAAATTCCATATTTATGCGTTCAGTTCAGTTCAATTCAGTCGCTCAGTCGTGTCCGACTCTTTGCGACCCCATGAATCGCAGCACGCCAGGCCTCCCTGTTCATCGCTATCTCTCGGAGTTCACTCAGACTCACATCCATCGAGTCAGTGATGCCATCCAGCCATCTCATACTGTATTGGTGTTTATCTTTCTGAGTTACTTTGCTCTGTATAATAAGGTCCAGTTTCATCTACCTCATTAGAACTGATTAAAATGCATTCTTTTAATAGCTGAGTAATATTCCATTGTGTATACGTACCACAGCTTTCTTTTCCATTTGTCTGCCAATGGACATCTAGGTTGCTTCCATGTCCTGGCTATTGTAAACAGGGCTACGATGAACACTGGGGTACATGTGTCTCTTTCAATTCTGGTTTCCTTGGTGTGTATGCCCAGCAGTGGGATTGCTGGGTCATATGGCAATTCTATTTCCAGTTTTTCAAAGAATCTCCACACTGTTCTCCATAGTGGCTGTACTAGTTTGCATTCCCACCAACAGTGTAAGAGGGTTCCTTTTTCTCTGCACCCTCTCTAGTATTTATCATTTATAGACTTCTGGATAGCAGCCATTGTGACTGGCGTGAGATGGTACCGCATTGTGGTTTTGATTTGCATTTCTCTGATAATGAGTGATGTTGAGCATCTTTTCATGTTTTTGTTAGCCATTTAATGTCTTCTTTGGAGAAATGTCTGTTTGGTTCTTTGGCCCATTTTTTGATGGGTCACATTTTTCTGGAATTAAGCTGCAGGAGTTGCTTGTATGTTTTTGAGATTAATCTTTGTCAGTTGCTTCATTTGCTATTATTTTCTCCCGTTCTGAAGGCTGTCTTTTCACCTCGCTTATAGTTTCCTTCATTGTGCAAAAGCTTTTAATTTTAATTAGGTCCCATTTGTTTATTTTTACTGTTATTTCCATTATTTTGGGAGATGGGTCATAGAGAATCTTGCTATGATTTATGTCAGAGAGCGATTTACCTATATTTTCCTCTAGGAGTTTTATAGTTTCTGGTCTTACATTCAGATCTTTAATATATTTTGAGTTTATTTTTGTGTATGGGGTTAGAAAGTGTTCTAGTTTCATTCTTTTACAAGTGGTTGACCGGTTTTCCGAGCACCACCTGTTAAAGAAATTGTCTTTTCTCCATTGTATATTCTTGCCTCCTTTGTCAAAGATAAGGTGAGCACACAGTCTTAATATTACTTGCATATAAATCCTTGTCTTGGGTCTGTGCAGAACAGACAGCTGCAGCTTTCAGGAAAGTTGTTTCATGGAAAGCTGCAGCTTTCCATGCCTAGCTGAGGTCTCAGACCTGGCACTGAAGCTTGGCACAGGTCCGCAAACTACAACTATTTGGCACAAAGAACTAGTGCTTGCAAGTGGGCAGGCTAAATGAAGTGGCAAAAGGCTAGCTGTCATGATGGAACAGTGACAATATGGAAAAACATTGTTATAGGTGGAAATCAAGGGTATTTTCTGATGTCTGAAGAGTTCCTGGGGAAGAACACTGTGTGTTTTACAGATCTAAACAAAAATCATGGGCTTAAATGTCATAGTGAATATGTGGATGAAATATTTCATAATCTTAATTACTTTATCATATAATAAAATGATCCTTCAGTTCTTATTTGAAAAATAAAGGAAAGAAGGAATGATTTGGATGGAAAGGGATATCATCCTCTCCTAGGAAAAGTTGTCCTTTACCTGCATTTAAGTTTGGGACAGATGTCCATGAAAAAGTAGGAGAAGAAATTCTCATCTGTGATGTCACTTGAAACAAAAGTCCGTGTAAAGATAGTATGAAATGCTATAGTGAAAATTTATCAGAACTATATGAAAAATCATATCTTACAATAGCTATAGAAAAAATAATATACAGGAATAAATATTATTTAACATATTGCAAGTATGAATAGTATTTGTGCTTCCCTGGTGGCTCAGATGGTGAAGAATTCACCTGTAATGTAGGACACCCAGGTTCTATCTCTGGGTCCGAAAGATCTCTTGGTGAAGTAAATGGCTACCCATTCCAGTATTCGTGCCTGGAGAATTTCAAGAGAAACTTGGTAGGCTAAAAGTCCACGGGGGTCATAAAGAGTCAGACATGACTGAACAACCAATACTTTCATATGTAACATTTATTTATAGAGCAATATAAATATCAACAAAATATTTGCTTTCCATTGTATACTAATTTTAGTCTATGATGGATTGAAATGCCTAATAAATTTTCACATATTTTATATGGATTGTTGCCCTAATTAGTGATTTTTATTTACACAACAAATGTTAATAGGAACACACTATGAGTTCAGTACTTTTCTTATGTTTAAATATCCTTATGCTAATATATGACTTAAATTTACAAGATAATTCCCAACATACAAAGTGGTGTTTGGGCTTATTAATATTAACTTGTGAGAAGCTCCAACATTCCTTTGATATGGTAGGGCAGGGAAGATTATTCCTGTTTTATGGATGAAGAAACTGAAGGTGACTTAGGTTGATTTCATATCTTGGTTTTCATAAATAACGCTATAATGAACAAAAGGGCGCACATATGTTTTCAAACTAGTGTTTTATGTTCTTTTGAAAAAATATCCAATAGTGAAATATCTGGGTCATATTGTAGTTCTCTTAGTTATTTTCAGGAACCTCAACACTGTTTTCCATAGTACCTACATAATTTTACAGTCCTATCAATAGTGTATGAGGCTTCCCTTGTTTCCACATTTTCTTCGACATTTATTATGCCTTGTCTTTTTGATAACAACCATTCTAACAAGTATGCAATAATACTAATATATCATTGTGCTTTTTTTTACTAGCATTTCCCTAATAGTTAGTAATGTTAAATATCTTTTCAGGTTCCTATTGACCATTTATATGTATCCTTTGGAAAAATACACATTCAGATCCTCTGTTCATTTTTCTAATGTTATTTTTTATTGTTGAGTTGTATGAGTTCTTTGTATATTTTGGATATTAACTCCTCATTTGCAAATATCTTCTAACATTCAGCAAATTCATTTTGATAATTGATAATCTGATAATTTCATTTTGATAATTTTTCATTCAGCTGTGTAGAAGCTGTTAGTTTTATGGTGTCACATTTTTTCATTTTTGCTTTTGTTTCCTTTGCATTATGTGGAAGACCTGGGTCTGATCCCTGGGTTGGGAGGATCTCTTGGAGAAAGGAACGGCTACCCACTTCACTATTCTTGCCTGGAGAATTCCAAGGACAGAGGAGCCTGGCAGGCTACAGTCCACAGGGTCTCAAAGAGTCAGAAACAACTGAGTGACTTTCACACCACAAAAACATCATGAAGACCACCATCAATGAGATTACCGCATACATTTTATTCTAGGAATTTTAAGAGTTCAGCTTATACAATCAAGTCTTTAATCTATTTTGAGTTTATGTGTGGTGTGTACATTGTGTAAGTTAGTGGTCTATTTTCACTCTCTGTATGTGTCTGTCCAAATTTCCCAACGCTATTTATTGAAAGGACTGCCCTTTTTATTCTTTGATCCTTTGTCTAAGATTGAGTGAGTGCGTGAAGCCACTGAGTTGTGTTCAACTCTTTGTGACCTCATGGACTGTAGCCCACTAGGCTCTTCCATCCATGGAATTTTCCAGGCAAGAATACTGAAGTAGGTTGCCATTTTCTTCTCCCATGTCCTAGATTAGCTGTCAGTATAAGTGTGATTTATTTTTGGGCTCTCAAATCCATTCCATTGACCTCTGTGTCTGTTTTTTGTTCCAGTGTCACACTGTTTTGATTATTATATATTTGCATTATAGTTTGAAATCAGGGAATTTGATACCTCCATAATTCTTTCTCAAGATCGTTTTGGTTATTTTGGGGTCTTCTGTGGTTCTATACAAAGTTTAGAATTAAAGCTGATCCTTCATGTGTTTGAACCATATAGTTTCTTTTGTAAGTGGAGATTTTTTTAATAAATATGTATATAGTGCTACATTCTGTCTTCTCCCTGATGGATGAGGATAAGAGGCTTGTACAAGCTTTCTGATGGGAGGGACTATCTATGGATAAAACTGGGTCTTGCTCTAGTGGCCAGGCCATGCTCAGTAAATCTTTAATCCAATTTTCTGCTGATGAGTAGGGCTGTGCTCCCTCCCTGTAGTTGGCCTGAGGTGACCCAGTCTTAGAGTCTGTAGTCTTGATGGTAGGCTATAGGCTCTATGGTAGGAATAATGAAAATGTTCTCCAAGAGGACTTATGCCAGCATGCTGTACCTTCCAGGACTGCTGCTGCCAGTGGCCCTGACCCACAGCAGGCCACATCTCCACCCAAGACTTTCAAACACTCACAGACAAGTCTTGTTTAGTCTCTTTGGGGTCACTGCTTCTTTCTCCTGGGTCCTTGTGTGCACAAGGTTTCATTTATGCCCCCACCTCCCACCAACAGTCTCTCTTTCCCTAGACCTGCAGAAGTTCTATAAATCAAATCATGCTGACCTTCAAACTCAGATTCCCAGGGGATTCCCTGTGCTTTTGCTGGATCCACAGGTTGGGAACTCCGTTGTGGGACCTAGAATTTTGCAACAGTGCGAGAACTTCTTTGAAATAGCTGTTCTCCAGTTTGTGGGTTGCTCACCTGGCCGCTCTATGGTGGGACTAATAGTGACCTCCTCCAAGAGTACTTATGCCAAAAAGTGTGGCATGTGGTCAGATATGCAGATGACACAACCCTTATAGCAGAAAATGAAGAGGAACCAAAGAGCCTCTTGATGAACTTGAAAGAACAGAGTGGAAAAGCTGCCTTAAAACTCAACATTAAAAAAACTAAGATCAAGGTACCTGGCCCCATTACTTCATGACAAACAGATACAGAAACAATAGAAACAGTGACAGCCTTTATTTTCTTGAACTCCAAAATAACTGTAGGCAGTGACTGCAGCCATGAAATTAAAAGATGCTTGCTCTTTGGAAGAAAAACTACAGTAAATCTAGACAGTGTATTAAAAAGCAGAGATATCACTTTGCCAACAAAGGTCAATCTAGTCAAAGCTATGCTTTTTCCAGTAGTCATACATGGATGTGAGAGTTGGACCATAAAGAAGGCTGAGAACTGAAGAATTGATGCTTTTGCAATGTGATGCTAGACAAGACTCTTGAGAGTCCCTTGGACAGCAAAGAGATCAAGCCAGTCAATCCTAAAAGAAATCAACTCTGAATATTCACTGGAAGGACTGATGCTGAAGCTGAAGCTCCAATACTTTGGCCACCTGATATGAAGAGCCAACCCAAGGAAGACTCTGATGCTGGGAAAGATCAAAGGGCAGGAGGGGAAGGGGCTACACAGGTTGGATAGCATCATCAACTCAATGGACATGAGTTTGAGCAAACACCAGAAGATAGTGAAAGACAGGGAAGCTGGCCATGCTGCAGTCCATGGGGTCACAAAGAGTTGGACACTAATGGCCAATTGAACAACAACAACATAGTACTAGAGTTGATTCATCTGCAGATAAGAAACCATGGCACAGAAAGGTCTGACTGTAAAGTTATATGTACATTTTCAATTGTGCAGCAGTCAGCACCCCTAGTCCCCATAATGCTCATAGGTAAATGCATGTGTTGTAGCTCTGTGAAATACGTCATTGATATTTATAAGCACTGCATTGAATCAGTAGATTTTTTTGGGTAGTATGGATATTTTAACAATATTAATTCTTTCAATCCATGGGCATGAAATATTTTTCCACTGTATCTTTTTCAATTTATTTCATCACTGTCTTATAATTTTCAGTAGATAAGTCTTTCTGGACTTCCCAGGTGGCTCAGTGGTAAAGAATATACCTGCCTATGCAGGAGATGCAGGGGACACAGGTTTGAGCCCTGAATTGAAAAGATCCCCTGGAGAAGGAAATGGGAACCCACTACAGTATTCTTGCTTGGAAAATCTCATAAATAGATGAACTTGGTGGGCTACAGTTCATGGGGTCACAAGGAGTTGGACATGACTTAACAACTGAGCATCCCCCTCACCCCCTCATAAATGTTTATTACCTCTGTGGTTAAATTTACATCTTTGTATTTTATTTGATGTCATTATAAATGCAATTATTTTCTTAATTTCTCTTTCTGACAGCATGTTATTAGTGTATAAATACACAGCATACTTTTATTGATTGATTTTTGTATCCTTTGATTTGCCAATTATTAGTTCCTTTTTTTTTTTTTTTTTTAGTGGAGTCTTTAGGGTTTTCTATTTGCAACATCAAGTCATCTGCAAATAGTGACAGTTTCACTTCTTCCTTTCCAATTAGATGACTTTTACTATTCTTTTACTCTTGCCTAGTTGCTGTGGCTAGGATTTACAGTACTGTGTTGAATAAAAGTGGTAAGATTGGGCATCTTTGCCTTTTCCTGATTTATAGGAAAAGCTTTCAGTTTTTCACTGTTGAATGTGATTAGCTTTGGATTTTTCATATATGCCTTAATTATGTTCAGGTAAGTTCCCTCTATATTCACTTTGTTGCGAGTTTCTATAATAAGTGGATGTCAAATTGTCTAAAGTTTCTTCTGCATCTATTGAGATAATCATATGTTTTTAATCCTCCAATCTGTTAATGTGATGCATCATCTTAAATGACTCAAAGATGTTGAACCACCCTCACATCTTTTGAAAAATAAAACTTGATTGTAGTGTATGATCCATTCAAAGTATTGTTGATTTGGTTTGTTAATATTTTGCTGAGGATTTGTGAATCTATGTTTATCAGTGATATGGGCCCATAATTTGTGTGTGTGTATGTGTGTGGTGGGGTGGTCCTTGCCCTGGTTTTCATATCAGGGTAATGCTAGATTTGTTAAATGCATTTAGATATGTTTGCAAGGCTTCCTTCCTCTTTTATTTATTTGTGTGTGTGTGTGTGAAAGTTTAACAAAACTTGATTATTAAATCATTTTTGAAAGTTTTGTATTGGTAGAATTCTGTAAAGAAGCCACCTGGTCCTGGGCTTTTGTTTTTTGGGAGATTTCACACTACTATTTCAATCTCCTTATTAGTAGTTGGTCTATTCGGATTTTTATTTTCTTCATGATTCATTCATAGAAGAATGTGTGTTTCTATGAATTTACCTATTTCTTTAGATTGTTGTGTCTGTTGGTGCATAGGTTTGTTTGTGTAGGTTCTTTCTCAGAACCACTTTGCTATATTCTATAGATTTTTCTTATACTGTATTTATGTTCTCATTCATCTCTATTTTTTTTAAATTACCCATTGGTTATTTGGTAGTATATTGTTTAATCTTCATATTTTTATCCTCTTTTTCACCATTTTTTTCTTGTGATTGATTTATATGTTCTTACCATTGAGATCAGGTATGATTGCAATCTTCTTAAATGTCCTGAGATTTGTTTTGTGACCTAACATGTGAACTATCTTGGAGAATGTTCCATGTGCACTTGATAAGAATTTCTATTTTGCTGATTTTGGATGGACTGTTCAATATATCTATCAAATTCATTTGATGTAGGGTATTGTTTAGGTCTACCCAGACAGTAAAGAATTTGCCTTCAAGGAATGAGGCCCAAGTTCAATCCCTTGGTTGGGAAGATCCATTGGAGAAGGGAATGGCAGCCCACTCCAGTATTCTTGCCTGGGGAACTCCATGGACAGAGCAGCCTGGTAGGCTAGAGTCCACAGGGTCACCACGAGTTAGACACAACTGAACAACTAAAACACACATGCAGTTTCTTTATTGATTGTCTGCCAGGATGACCTGCATAGTGATGTAACTGGGTTGTTAAAACTCCCTTACTATTGTTGTATTGCTTTCAA
The DNA here is from genome assembly GCA_006410635.1 of Cephalophus harveyi. Lineage (NCBI taxonomy): Eukaryota > Metazoa > Chordata > Mammalia > Artiodactyla > Bovidae > Cephalophus > Cephalophus harveyi. Next base: position 393,655 of record SJYT01083903.1, read on the forward strand.
TTTCCCTTTTTAAGTATGCTGATATTTGCTTTATATATTTATATACATTTATAAATGCTATATCTTATTGGTAAAATGACTCCATTGTCTTTTATTATAGTCTTTGTTTTAAAATCTATTTTTTTCTGAAATAAGTATCATATCAGTTTCTTGCCCTCTGAAATTCCATTTCTTTATGAAATGTGGATAAAAGAGCATATACTTCAGTGCTATGGGAAGTAACTGAGGTAAATGCATATAGAGTACTTAGTAGAGTTAATAAGTACTTAAAAATGTTAACCCATTATTATTAGATACAGAATATACTATTTTCCAGAAAGCTTTCTCCTATGTAGACTGCATGCACAATCCTGCTGTAGAGGGGCTGCAGCTGCTCCCAAAGTGTGCTGGTGGGCAAAGCTGGCCTCTAATGGCTGAAGGCCCTGGTCAAAATAGCTGCTGGACACTGGTGGACAGAATCACATCCCAGATGGTTTTGTGATGTTTTGGGGACTTATCTTTCTTATGAAGGATCTTAGGGTCAGGGTGCATGAGGTGAAGTTGAAATCTCTTGCTTCTCAGGGTAACTATCCATACCTTGTGGCCTACAAGACTATGAATTGCTATGGCTAGGATATGCTTTGTTGTTTTGCCTTTTTTTCCCCTTGGTATGGTGCACTGCTGCACTCAGTGCCCCCGACTCTTGCCTCTGCCAGAGAATCCTGGACACATAGGGAAGTCTAGGTCAGTTTCTTGGTTCATGGGACCTTATGAAAGAGGTCACACTATCTTCATTACCTCCACCATAGTTTGCTCTCAGGTAAAACAACAAGGGGGGAACACAGCCCCGCCCATCAACAGAAAATTAGATTAAAGATATACTGAGAATGAAGTGAAGTCGCTCAGTCATGTCCCACTCTTTGCAACCCCATGGACTGTAGCCTACCAGGCTTCACAGACCATGGGATTTTCCAGGCAAGGGTAATGGAGTGGGTTGCCATTTCCTTCTCCAGAGGATCTTACCAACCCAGGGATTGAACCCAGGTCTCCCGCATTATAGGCAGATGCTTTACCGTCTGAGCCACCAGGGAAGCCCAACTTCTGAGAATTGCCCTGCCCAACAGAACAAGCCCGGTGCTTCAGAAATGGTGTGGACCTAACAGAAGCAGAAGATATTAAGAAGAGGTGGCAAGAACACATAGAAGAACTATACAAAGAAGATCTTCATGACCCAGATCATCACGATGGTGTGATCACTCACCTAGAGCCAGACAACCTGAAATGGGAAGTCAAAAGGAACTTAGGAAGCATTACTATAAACAAAGCTAGTGGAAGTGATGGAATTCCAGCTAAGCTAGTTCAAATCCTAAAATATGATGCTGTAAAAGTGTTGCACTCAATAGTCCAGCCAAATTGGAAAACTCAGCAGTGGGCACAGGACTGGAAAAGGTCAGTTTTCATTCCAGTCCCAAAGAAAGGCAATGCCAAAGAATGCTCACAATACCACACAATTGCACTCATCTCATGTGCTAGTAGAGTATGCTCAAAATTCTCCAAGTCAAGCTTCAACAATATGTGAAACATGAACTTCCAGATGTTCAAACTGGTTTTAGAAAAGGCAGAGGGACCAGAGATCAAATTGCCAATGTTCACTAGATCATCAAAAAGGCAAAAAAAAAAAAAAAAAAAAAACAGAAAAAATCTATTTCTTCTTTATTGACTATGCCAAAGCCTTTGACTGTGTGGATCAAAATAAACTGTGGAAAATTCTGAAAAAGATGGGAATACCAGGACACCTGACATGCCTCTTAAGAAATGTGTATGCAGGTCAGGAAGCATCAGTCAGAACTGGACATGGAACAACAGACTGGTTCCAAATAGGAAAAGGAGTACAGCAAGGCTGTATATTGCCACTCTGCTCATTTAACTTATATGCAGAGAACATCATGAGAAATGCTGGGCTGGATGAATCATAAGCTTGAATCAAGATTGGCCAGGAGAAATATCAAAAACCTCAGATAGGCAGATGACACCATCCTTATGGCAGAAAGTGAAGAAGAACTAAAGAGTTTCTTGGTGAAAGTGAAAAAGGAGAGTGAAATACTTGACTTAAAGCTCAACATTCAGAAAACAGATCATGGCATCTGGTCCCATCAGTTCATGGAAAATAGATGGGGAAACAGTCGAAACAGTGTCAGAATTTATTTTGGGGGGCTCCAAAATCACTGTAGATGGTGACTGCGGCCATGACATTAAAAGATGCTTACTCCTTGGAAGGAAAGTTATGACCAACCTAGACAGCATATTAAAAAGCAGTGACATTACTTTGTCAACAAAAGTCAATCTAGTCAAAGCTATGGTTTTTCCAGTAGTCATGTATGGATGTGAGAGTTGAACTATAAAGAAAGCTGAGTGCCAAAGAATTGATGCTTTTGAACTGTGGTTTTGGAGAAGACTCTTGAGAGTCCCTTGGACTACAAGGTGATCCAACCAGTTGATCCTACAGGAAATCAGTCCTGAATATTAATTAGAAGGACTGATGCTGAAGCTGAAGCTTCAATACTTTGGCCACCTGATGCGAAGCACTGACTCACTGGAAAAACCCTGATGCTGGGAAAGATTGAAGGCAGGAAAAGAAGGGGATGACAGAGGATGAGATGATTGGATGGCATCCACTGACTCAATGGAAATGAGTCTGAGGAAGCTTCAGGTGTTGGTGATGGACAGGGAAGCCTGGCATGCTGCAGTCCACAAAGAGTCAGACACGACTGAATAAATGAACTGGACTGTACTTAGTATGACTGTATCTCTATTTCTTCTACTGCCCTTTGTTGTTATCCTTTCACCCTTTGTTGTGGAGATTGTTTTCATCCTGTTTTCAGGCTCTCTTCAGTGGAAATTATCACATATTTAGCTATCTGAGGGAAAACGTGCTTTCCACCATCTTGAATCTTCCCCAATGGTTGCTTTTAAATTATCGAATATAAAGAAAAATATGAGCAATTATTTTTGAAGAAAATCATAGATATTGAGGCATTAATATGTTGGTTAATTTGGGTTTAAACCAATGAAGAGAGCTCTGTGCTTGTGCTTTATGCCAGTAATCGTCTTACCAAGAGTTCAGACATGGCAATCTATGGAAGCAAACCTTCCAATTGTATTTGTCAAAATACACAGTTATGACCTGTTAGTGCATCATAAAATTAACTTAGTGAGATGTGAAAAATATTTAAAAATAGCTTACAACATGTTAAAAAATAGAGAAGTGCTTTCATATAGTTAGGGGAAATTATTTTTTCACACTGTGTGTGTGTGTATGAGTGAGTAAACTGTTAAATATAATTGTGGGTTATGCTTGAAAATGCTTGAATTTTCATAGGATACCTTACAATGAATGTAAACTAACAGATAAAAAATGAATGTACTCAATCAGCTTTCAATAAAAAGAGTAAATAAAGTAATCATTAATATATCTTCCTTAGAAAATAGATATTTTAAGTGAGAAAAGAATAGATAAAAGTTTCGTAGATTGGTTAAGAAAAAGAACTGTCATGACCTCTGTGAANAGAAAATGAAGAAGAACCAGATATCAAATTGCCAACATTTGCTGGATCACAGAAAAAGCAAGAGAATTCCAGAAAAACATCTACCTCTGTTTCATTGACTATGCCTTTGACTATGTGGGTCATAACAAACTGGAAAGCTCTTCAGGAGGCCTGGCACGCTGCATTCCACAGGGAGATGTGTATAAGAGACAGGTCATGACCTCTGTGAAAATTCAAGTAAGTCAATAATGAAAACTAATTAAACTTAGCAAATTAGACATCTTATTGAATAGGAGATAATCACCACTTTGTTCTGTAAATTATAGGTAATTACTATCACACAAAAAAAGTTCTATCTTAATACAAGATTAATACAGAACATCTGTTCCATACTTTATGATGAATTTGATTCATGTTCTTAGTATAAGATACTTATGTCTTAGGGTGAGATATGTCATAGTAAGTAACCCACATGTTACATGATACGTAACATTGACTTTTGCTATCTACATGATCTTGGACAAATTATTTAGCCTCTTTATGAAATGCAGACATGAAAGTATATTTTCCTATTAAGGGAATTTTTTATTTTTTATTATTTTTTTTAAAAACGGTAGGATTTTTATTTATTAAGAGGTAGACAGATGAACATGGAAGGCTGGCCCATTTTAACTTGCCCAAAGTTCATATTCCACAGCATTCATCCATCCTGCACTGTCAGAAATCTTAAAAGAAATACCCAAGACTGCCAGAAGGATTTTTCTTCCTACTTCTTCTTAGCAAGAATAGTCAATGAACTGCTTGCAAAGAAGGAACTACTAACCTAAATTTTCACCATGTCCAAAGACCCTATAAGAAGTTCCCACAGATGCCAAGAGAACCCGCCACTGCCGACTGGTGGGCAGGGTACAAGTGACTATTTCTCTAAGACTACTAGGGAAGCTTGGGTTACGGTGTTTCTTGTTAAGTCCCTGTGCGTGGTAGGGCAGAAGCTGGTGAAACCAATAAAGCAGAGCACACTGTCAAATGGCTCTGGATGGTTGCTTAAAAAAAAAAGAAAGAAATCACGTTATCTTCAGAGACAATATTAAAACATAATGGAACTGAAGCCTGATACAAAAAAGTAGAGAAATATATACAGGAATTCACAGCCCAGAGGGAAGAGGGACGTCGAGAGGAATCAGTGGAAACATGGCTATTTTACATAGCTAATTTTGAGACAAGTCATATTTAGCACGAAAGCAGTCACAGCACAAGTAGCGCTTCCCTCCCACAGCTCCCCGTCTCGAAAGACTCTTTTGTCAGTCTTCGGTAACACTGCAGTCACTCTTCAAAGGAGCAGGAAATGTGTCAGGTGGTCCCAGACACGGACCTGAGCTTCCACCACACACAGCCTCACGCTCAGAGGATGATGTATTTGAAGACTGCCATGATGGCAGCGCTGATATCAGGGAATTTTTTAAATTAAGTAAGTCATTAAAAGTACTGTGAATGACACCTGGCATGTTGCTAAATGTTCAGTAAATGTGATTTTATTTTTCAAGTAGTTCTTGATTTTTTTTTCCCTCAGAAACCCATAATTTTCTCAGAGAAGTTATTCAATAAATAAAATTTGTTGATTTGAACTGAACTGATGACATGGGTTGGATGAGTAAAATGACTTCCTTTGTGCATATGAAGGATTAGATTTAGTGTTTTTTTTCCAGGTTTATACACATAGTTTAGGGAAGGCTAGGCTTCTGACCTAGTTCTTATGACTCATAAATCAGGGCTCTTCCATGAGGCAAGTCTAATTTACCACTGAGTTAATTTTTAAAACAACTTTGCTACTCTTGTGATTATATTTTATGAACATAAACCCCAAAACTTTCTGGAAAATAGCATATTCTGTATCTAATAACTAGTTAACATATTTTAGGTACCTACTAACTCTACCAAGTACCCTGTATGCATTATCTCATTTACTTCTCATAACACTGAAAAATATGTTATTATCTACATTTCAGAGAAAGAAACTGAATTTCAGATAAGTTAAATAGCTTGATCAGAGTTGTTAGTTGGCAAGTTCTAAATCAATATTTGAACTACAAATTCAACCCAGTTTTATGGGTTCTATCACCAACCTTTTCTTAATCTAACCCAGAAAAGATATTACAATATCTGAGACAAATTTTGATTCTTCCTATGTAGGTCCTTGCTACATATCCTTAGGAGGAGAAGCAGGATGGAGAGAAAAGGAACAGAAACCTTGCTAATCGTTCCCTGCTTTTTTGTTAATTCAGCATTATAATTTTGTTTGAGTTCTGTGGTATATATGTATTTAGATAGATTACTAATTTTAGTCAAATAGACAATACAACCTTTAGAAATCCCCAAATAATGAATCTTCTATTAGTGTAGAGCACATTAATAAACTTTATAATAAAGAATAGCTGACTGATCTGTGGCAATAGAGAAACATTGAAAGGAAAATCAGCTATGTATAAAAACAGGATATACCTGAATGATAAGACAAGTAGAAAGATATGAAGTGATAAGTCATTATTTATGGTATCTTTGAAAAATAAATATATTTACAAACTGCAAAAGCATATTTCAGAAAACATTTGTTTATAATTCTAATGTGTTCTTATTTATATGTTAGTTGAGACAGAATTAGAGTATTTAATTGTTTTTCTTATTTCTCATATAAATGTAGGTTTTATATAATATATAGGTAGGAAATATTTCAGAAATCATACTTCAGCTATGAATTTTCTTTATTGCCCTTTCCCTCATGATTTCCTTGCTTTTCTCTTTATGATTATGCTTTTGCACCAGAGATGGTTTTCACTTACCTTATTTGTATTCACTGCTGTGATGACCCAGACACATTGTGCATTGCTGTCATATTGGAATGGAAAGTTGGGAGACGTAAAGGTTCCACTTGGTCCTTGAAGATTAGAGCCACATGTCTTCACTAAAAGAGAAATCATATTTTAAAAGGTGAGCATGTGCCACATGCAAAATCACAGCATTAAAATATCTTGCAAATACACTTTAAATTCAAAATTGCACAATAATAACCACATTGAAATATGTATAACGACATTCTAATGTGACTTATCAAAATGAGAGTGGTTTTTACATCCTGAAGTTCACAAGTCATATTTTAAACATTAATTGAAAAGTAGTTATGAATAAAAGTGTGAGAAATGATAAATTGTTCTATGACTGTAAATAGGTTAGTTTAATTAAAGAGAGGTCATATTTATTCAGTATTGTGTTAACAAAATTCTATAAAGAGGAAGAAATAAAGCTTTGGATTGATTAAGCAATCTAAATAATGTTTTCCTTTCTATTTATTAAATACACTAGGATTCATAATAGCACAATACCATAAAACTTGTAATTGAGCCATCAATATTAAAACTACTTTTTCTGTTCTTAGGACTGTGAACTGGGCCATTCAGACTGCAAAAAAAGCTACACTAAAGTAATTTTAATAAATACCTAAAAAATCTGTGTTATATTTCCTGTATTCTGGGAGGTGGATCATAGAGGATCCTGCTTTGATTTATGTCAGAGAGTGTTTTGCCTATGTCCTCCTCTAGCAGTTTTATAGTTTCTGGTCTTACGTTTAGATCTTTAATCCATTTTGAGTTTATTTTTGTGTGTGGTGTTAGAGAGTGATCTAGTTTCATTCTTCTACAAGTGGTTGACCAGTTTTCCCAGCACCACTTGTTACAGAGATTGTCTTTACTCCATTGTATATTCTTGCCTCCTTTGTCAAAGATAAGGTGTCCATATGTGTGTGGATTTATCTCTGGGCTTTCTATTTTGTTCCATTGATCTATATTTCTGTCTTTGTGCCAGTACCATACTGTCTTGATGACTGTGGCTTTGTAGTAGAGCCTGAAGTCCGGCAAGTTGATTCCTCCAGCTCCGTTCTTCTTTCTCAAGATTGCTTTGGCTATTCGAGGTTTTTTGTATTTCCATACAAATCTTGAAATTGTTTGTTCTAGTTCTGTGAAAAATACCGCTGGTAGCTTGATAGGGATTGCATTGAGTCTGTAGATTGCTTTGGGTAGTATACTCATTTTCACTATATTGATTCTTCCAATCCATGAGCATGGTATATTT
>SJYT01083903.1:403349-438151 GCA_006410635.1 Cephalophus harveyi
GACACATATATATGGAATTTAGAAAGATGGCAATGATGACCCTGTATGCGAGACAGCAAAAGAGACACAGATGTATAGAACGGACTTTTGGACTCTGTGGGAGAGGGAGAGGGTGGGATGATTTGGGAGAATGGCATTGAAACATGTATACTATCATGTAAGAACGAAGCACAAGACTGTGTTCGATACAGGATACAGGATGCTTGGGGCTGGTGCACGGGGATGATCCAGAGAGATGATATGGGGTGGGAGGTGGGAGGGGGATTCAGGATTGGAAGCTAATATACACCCATGGTGGATTCATGTCAATGTATGGCAAAACCAATACGGTATTGTAAAGTAAAATAAAGTAAAAATAAAATTAAAAAAAAAAAAATCTGTGTTATAATAGTTCTTCAGTTTTCTAACTAATCTCTCTTCTAGTTAACCAAAGAGTTACTGACCACACCGTATCTGGGGCTTGACTTCCTTCTTGAGTGCCACAAAAGTTTCTAGGTGGTATTACTTTTGATATGCAATTTTTGCATCATTCCATTAAAATACTGTCTAAATCATCTTTTCTCCTCCACAATACATCAAATGTAATTCACTGTTTTTTAAAATCATGTACAGTTTAACATAGATTTTTCATATGCACATATGACTTTGCTGCTGCTGCTGCTAAGTCGCTTCAGTCGTGTCCGACTCTGTGCGACCCCACAGATGGCAGCCCACTGGGCTCTGCCATCCCTGGGATTCTCCAGGCAAGAACACTGGAGTGGGTTGCCATTTCCTTCTCCAATGCGTGAAAGTGAAAAGTCAAAGTAAAGTTGCTCAGTCATGTCTGACTCAGCGATCCCATGGACTGCAGCCTACCAGGCTCCACCGTCCATGGGATTTTCCAGGCAAGAGTACTGGAGTGGGGTGCCATTGCCTTCTCCGACATATGACTTTACATATAATCATTTTAAAGTTCATTTAATGGAGGTCCCCAAAGTTATTTTGACGTGTCCAAGATCTTCAACTAGTAATTAGTATAATTAAGATTTGAGCTCAGGTCTTCCCACCCCAAGTCTTATCTTTTTTATCATGAAATGTGTGTCTTCCTAGTATGTTAAAAATGTAATTTTTTACTAGTTTTTTTTTTCCCCTTTAGCTCATATTTTAGCATAAATCTATTTTGACAACTTTCTGGTGATTCAATGATTATTTTTAATCTTCTCTTGTTTGTGTATGATTTCTAAATTTTAAACAATATAATGCTATTTTATAAAAAATAATTACTTATATTTTTCCCTCAACATTAATTACCAATCTTTGCTTTTTTCATTTACTACCTCCCTCCTTGTAAGTCTCCCATGCTCACTACTCCATTTTCTTCTCTCCTGTTCAATTTTCAATTTCCAATTTCTGCATTATTAATACTTTGGCTGACTTTAGGCTACCAAAGTTCTATCAAGGCCTTACAAAATTTGTGATGCCTCACAAAACTTTTTCCTAGATTTATTGAGACATATTGATATATAACATTAAGTTTAAGGTGAACAACCTGAAGACTTAATTAATATTTCCATTACCTAACATAATCAGCATTTGTATGTGTGTGTGAATGTTTAGTGAGAATGTTTAAGATCTATTCTCTTAGTAACTTTTGAGCATGTGATACAGCATCAGTAATTATAAATCACCGTACTGTATATTATACTTTCAGAAGTTATTCATCTGATCAACTGGAAGTTTTCTCCCGTTATCCTAGCACCTCAAGTCTCACTTTTAAGAACTGCTATTCTACCATCGGACAATTGCATTCATTTCCCATGCTACTAGGTAATGGTTAAAATCTTGCATGCTAGGCTTCAGCATTAGACCAACCAAGAACTTCCAGATGTCCAATCTGGGTTTAGAAAATGAAGAAGAACCAGATATCAAATTGCCAACATTTGCTGGATCACAGAAAAAGCAAGAGAATTCCAGAAAAACATCTACCTCTGTTTCATTGACTATGCCTTTGACTATGTGGGTCATAACAAACTGGAAAGCTCTTCAGGAGGCCTGGCACGCTGCATTCCACAGGGTTACAAAGAGTCAGACCCGACTGGGCAACTGAACAACAATATTGTACTCTCTGGTTCTGTGAGTTTGTCATTTTTAGATTCCACATTGAGATCATTATACTGCAACTTCTTTTAAGTCTTCCATGTTCACTAGTCTATGTTTCCCTTCACATTCCCCCCGTCCCTTTTTTTTAAGCTTTATTGGAGCATAGTTGCTTTACAATGTTGTGTTAGCATCTTCTGTACAGCAAAACGAATCACTTGTATGTATATATATACCCCCTCTTTTTAGACTTCCTTCCCGTTTAGGTCACCAAAGAGCTTTGAGTAGAGTTCCCTGTGCTATACAATAGGTTCTCATTAGTTATCTATTTTATACATAGTAGTGCACATGTCAATCCCAATCTCCCAATTCAAATCCCATACCCAATTCATACCAATTCATGACCCTCTTTGGTTAAAACAAAATATGGATGCTCACAATCTATGGCAGCACTCAACATTATCTCAGAAGTTCTAGGTAATGCAATAGAGTTGGAAAAATTTTGGAAAGCACTACAAAATTCAGAAAACAAAAAGTATCATTTTTTAATTAAATGTGCTATTTGCCTACTTAAGCTCAAGAAAGTTAATACTACTTTATATTTTAGTCACATAAGCTTCCTTTGAAGAAGAAATGCATGTGAAAATATAAAGTTCTATTTTATAACTGCTATAACTGAATTTAGCAATTCAAATTTAAAGATCAAATTCACACAAGCAACAAAGTGAACATGTAATTTTTAAAAACATATTTTGCAAGAAAGGTAAAAGTCTTCCATAAAAATAAGCATAAAAAATTTCAGAAGGAAATGAAATAAAACCTGTATAAGTACCAAGACAGGTTGTGTTCTATTTGGAAAGAAAGGTTGCATTCTGCATGGAAAGGCTTTTTTTCACAAAAATGTTAACATCCTGATTTTAGGGATTTAAAATGAATTGATACAAATTATCTAATTTTCATATATTCTATGTATCTATGATTATCTTAATTCAGTGTTTTTGACAGTTATTTTACAATATTCTGTATGTTTTATTCATATGTCACCTATGTTTTTAAAAAGGTAGAGAATAATGGTTAATTTATCATTTTCCAGTTTTGTTTTGGAAGTGAAATGAGCTTATATATATGGAAACATTGTGAGCTACGTAATTATCAGTTAAGAGGATAATGCTGTTTCAAGAAAATGATATAAGTATAGTAGGAGAAACCAAAGGAAAAAAAAAATCAACCCTAGCTTCTCTATCAATATACTGTAGTCTTATTCTTCCCTCAGGTCAAGCACATACAGTTAACTATGCTTGGAAAAACATCTACGAAAAAGGTTAAATACAATGAAATATGATTTGGTTCAACTGTAACCTTCAGGCATTTAAATTTGTGCTAGATATAATGTTTCAACTACTTGGGCAAGACAAGCAAAAGTTTTATTTTCTGGTTGAGTAAGAAACATTCAATTCACAGGTTAAATAGTATTTTTGCATGCAATATACCAACTGGGTCCTGTCTATAGTTGTCTCTGAGTCTACTGAACCCTGAAGTATCTCTTTTAGTCTCTCTTCCAGAATCTTTTTTTTTCTTTAATATTGAGGGACTTTGTTGATCTTGTTCCAACATATTCTCAGGATTTGAACATTTATAAAGCTCCTTCCACTCACTTACTTGCAATTCCTACAACATACAGAGGATATTTGCACTTTAAGACCTTAGTACTTGTTGTATTTCTCACTTATGTAGGTTTCTCCTCAAAGAGTTCTTAATAGTCTGTTCTATCTGAATAATCTATCTAAACTTTGATTTTTAACCTTCATATACAATTGTATATATAAATATCCATATTTATGAAAAGTATATACATATACAAACATGTACACACACACACATATATACAATTGTTTACTGTCTCTTTTCCTTATTAGAATAACTTCATGAGAGCAAGGACTCGTTTTGTTCACCATGGTGTCTCCAGTGCCTAGAACAGCATGTGGCACATAGTAGATATTCATTAAATATAGGAATGAATGAATGAACCTGTGACTAAAATAATGAGAGTAACAACAAAGATTTGATTTTGTTTCTGACTGGTATCTCCCCACTACTCCCCAACCCATCTGGCTTTTGGATATAGTGGCAATTTAAGCTACCACCCTTTTGTAGATATTCTCTTCCACAAATGTTTCACTAACAGCTCTGTGAACAAGTAAGTTCTACTGTCTCCTGCTCTGGGCTTCCCTGGTAGTTCAGATGATAAAGAATCCGCCTGCAATGCAGGAGGCCTGGGCTCAATTCCTGGGTTGGAAAGATCACCTGGAGGAGGGCATGGCAACCCATTCCAGTATTTCTGCCTGGAGAATCTCCATGGACAGAGAAGCCTGGCAGGCTACAGTCCATGGGATCACAAAGAGTTGGACACACTGAGCATGGTCTCCTGCTCTAAGGCTGTCCCTTGGGGATGTTGGAAGACTTCTAGCAAGCAGTAATTCTTTTTTATAAGGGGTATGATATGAAGGGTATGATGTGTCTTTAACAGAACCATTAGGATGAAGTCCAAGTAGCTTTGTAGTCTGTGCACCTTCACTATCCCTGCCTCTTCTACTTACTTTGTGTTCACACTTGAGCAAATCCAAGCCATCTGAATCCCATTATTTAACCTGTATACTTAGTTAAACTATATCACCCACACCCTCCGACAGGCATACAGTGACTTACAATTATATTATGCATTTATCTCTGTGCTCTTAAAGGCTTCTCCAAATAGGTGCAAAGAGGTTAGTAGAGCTTGGAAGTTATGTTGTTGTCCAATCTCAGTGATATAGCCTTATTGTTATTAAAATGGTTTGATGGCATATAAAACATGGAAAATTGTGTTTTTTAATATAAATTTATTTATTTTAATTGGAGGTTAGTTACTTTACACTATTGTATTTGTTTTGCCATATATCAACACGAATCCACCACAGGTATACACGTGTTTCCCAAAACTCAATGTGAATTCAGGTGTATTTGTAATATTTCTCTTTTATTTCACCTGTAGGTTAATATTGTGATCTTACCCTAGCAGAAGTATTTCCATTTATATCTTTCAATATCTACAGTGATCTCTTTGCTCATTATCCAGGGATGTGACACATAGTGTTAGATTATTTCTGAGAATAATCTGACATTGGCCATGAAATAAACTATATTTTTAATGCTACACAAGAGGTGGTAGACAAAGCAGGGGATATTAATTTTAACTTTGTAGAGTTTCTATCACTTCTAGAAATTCTAACTTGTAATTTGGAAAACTGGATGTTTTAATAAGGTATGATGATGAACACATATAACAAGGAATAAGCACGAACAGCCCAAACTTTGTGAGTTTCATCAAGTCAGAACAGCTTAGAATATGTGAGATGTACCAACAAAAAACTTACTTTTTTAGGGTTTCTGATGGGGCCCTGTGAGGTATGATGATAAATATTGCTAGGGAAAAACCTAAAATGACTAAAACTGAATGTGTTTGGCATTTAATGATGAACAACTTCTAGTATTCAGTGAGAACTGAACATGGAGAGACATGTTGTTGTTACTTCCCCACATGAAAGGGAACACTCCCTGATCTCACAGAGGTAAACTATGGTAAATATTACTCATAATTTCCTTCTAATCTGTCTCAAGGGGATCCAACCAGTCCATTCTAAAGGAGATCAGTACTGGGTGTTCTTTGGAAGGACAGATGCTAAAGCTGAAACTCCAGTACTTTGGCCACCTCATGAGAAGAGTTGACTCATTGGAAAAGACCCTGATGCTGGGAGGGATTGGGGGCAGGAGGAAAAGGGGATGACAGAGGATGAGATGGCTGGAGGGCATCACCGACTCGATGGACAGGAGTTTGAGTAAACTCCGCGAGTTGGTGATAGACAGGGAGGCCTGGTGTGCTGCAATTCATGAGGTTGCAAAGAGTTGGATACGACTGAGTGACTGCACTGAACTGAACTGAATCTGTCTTTGCCCAAACACCACCAGTGATAACAGAACCCTCTTTTTACTATCTGTGCTTTGCAACAAAGTTGATAGCTTCTGTTTTTATCATGAGATTAATTAAAGCATAAAGTAGGGCTTTTATTATATTGATTTGAATTATTTACTTTCTTTCCAAAAAAACTATCTCCTGGGACTAAGACCCAGGAGAGGAAAAAGAAAGTGGGGATAGTACCTCACTGAATAATAATTTTATAAATGCAAATTTCTTTTGGATTTCATGGTAGTGAAGTAAGCAAATGATATGTTATAAATAAGAAGTACTTGATGTTGGGTGCTTGAAAGAATCAGACTTATTATAGCTTTAGAAATTTTAGTAAGAATCTAGCACTTAAGCTTTTTATGTCCACGATATAAACTGATATTTAGCTTATATTGTAAGCTGATAGCAACTGATACAATATAAAATGATAACACAATATATTGCAATAAATGATAACACAATATATATGCAATATATTAATGTCACAATGCAAATTAATATTTTTATTATTTACTAATCAAACACATTCCAGATCTAAAAACACATATGACTGAACAGTTGAGAACTTTTGTCCAGAGAATGTAATCATCAAATTGTTCACTGAAAATAAAAAAGAACTTTCAAATTTAATGGATTTTTTTAGATGCTATATTTTTAACTAATTTGTGAAAGCTGAATGCTGTATGCTAATTATTCTGAAAATTCATGTATTCCAAAAACATTAAGTGAGTGGATATTCTGCTTGATACAGTGCCAGAGACTGAAAGTGGCAAGATAAAAAAGAGAGTCAAGGTTTCTGCCCTCATAGAGTTTATAGTCTAGAAGAGAGGAGAAATACTAAACTAGGAGATAACACTGGATTTACAAGATACTACAGGGAGGCCTGGCATGCTGCGATTGATGGGGTCACAAAGAGTCGGCCATGACTGAGTGGCTGAACTGAACTGAACTGATGGGCATGATAGACCAGGAAGGGTTATTGAAGTAGATAACAGATCAGGAAAGATTACTAGGAAGTAACATAGAAAAATAATTGTTTTACTTCTATGTTTTGTGCCCCTTCCCATCTAGTAATTTGGCATTTTTTTCTCCAATGGCTTTTATAGAAACCTATAAAAAGCAAACATAAAATTGATGGTGAACTTGTATATAACAAGGTACTTGTTTCTATGTAACACTTTTTGAGACATTATCTTTTAAAATTAATATGTGATCATTACTATTAGAGATAGTTAAATGGAAATGCTTCAGGGATAATCTAAGGAAAAAACAATCAACCCATGTTGGCAGATATACATGTTTTAAATATAAAACAACCTACTGATGAAATTGCCAACATCCACTGAATCACTGGAAAAGCAAGAAATTCCACAAAAACATCTATTTCTGCTTTACTGACTATACCAAAGCCTTTGACTGTGCAGATCACAATAAACTGTGGAAAACTCTGAAAGAGATGGGAATACCAGACCACCTGACTGTCTCTTGAGAAACCTGTATGCAGGTCAGGAAGCAACAGTTAGAACTAGATGTGGAACAACAAACTGGTTCCAAATAGGAAAAGAAGTACATCAACACTGTATATTGTCACCTTGCTTATTTAACTTATATGCAGAGTACATCATGAGAAACACTGGGCTCAATGAATCACAAGCTGGAATCAAGATTGCTGGGAGAAATATCAATAACCTCAGATATGTAGATGACACCACGTTAATGGCAGAAAGTGAAGAACTAAAGAGCCTCTTGAAGAAAGTGAAAGAGGAAAGTGAAAAGTTGGCTTAAAGCTCAACATTCAGAAAACTAAGATCATGGCATCTGGTCCCATCACTTCCTGGCAAATACATGGGGGAACTGTGGAAAGTGTCAGAATTTATTTTTCTGGGCTCCAAAATCACTGCAGATGGTGACTGTGGCCATGCAATTAAAAGACGCTTACTCCTTAGACTCTGATGCTGGGACGGGTTGGGGGCAGGAGGAGAAGGGGACGACAGAGGATGAGATGGCTGGATGGCATCACTGACTTGATGGACACGAGTCTGAGTGAACTCCGGAAGCTGGTGATGGACAGGGAGGCCTGGCATGCTGCGATACATGGGGTCGCAAAGAGTCGGACACAACTGAGTGACTGAACTGAACTGACTAACTCCTTAGAAGGAAAGTTATGACCAACCTAGACAGCATATTAAAAAGCAGAGACATTATTTTGTCAACAAAGGTCCATCCAGTCAAGGCTATGGTTTTTCCAGTGGTCATGTATGGATGTGAGAGTTGGACTATAAAGAAAGCTGAGCACAGAAGAATTGATGCTTTTGAACTGTGGTGTTGGAGAAGACTCTTGAGAGTCCCTTGGACTGCAAGAAGATCCAACCAGTCTATCCTAAAAGAGATCAGTCTTGGGTGTTCATTGGAAGGACTGATGTTGAAGCTGAAACTCCAATACTTTGGCCACCTGATGCAAAGAGCTGACTCATTGGAAAATACCCTGATGCTGGGAAAGATAGAGGGCAGGAGGAGAAGGATAAGATGGTTGGATGGCATCACCTACTCAATGTACATGGGTTGGGGTGCTCTCTGGGAGTTGGTGATGGAAAGGGAGGCCTGGCATGCTGTGGTTTATCGGGTCACAAATAGTCAGACACGACTGAGTGACTGAACTAAACTGAACTGATAAAAAATGACTTTGAGAAAAATCAAATGGATCAAGAAATTTAGAAATTTAAGTTGGAAGTTATAGGAAGTACAAAAGATATATGAGTTCAAACACAAAATAAGTACTTTGAAAGGTATGAAAAATATTTTATAAATTAAAAATTAAAATGGAGGACTTCATAAACTAGCAAATAAAATGCTCTGAAAAAGAAAAAAAATGAAGAATTAATTTTTAACTGAGATCAGAAAAGATTTGCTATAAAAAATGAATAAAGCTTGGTATAAATTTATTATCAAAGTTGACAAAGGAAAATAGGAAAAATGAGAATTCCACCAGAACTAGTGTCTGTTCTCTTAACAGACATAAATAGGAATTGTGAAGTTTTCAGACAAATAATAAACAGCTTTAAATAATGTACAGATATATGAGTTAAGTATCAGAATTTTAGTCTCTCTGATCATATTTGGCATAGTTCTTGAAGGACAATGTTCAACTATACTTTAACTTTCTCTTGCATTCTTTCTTCCTGGGAAGGGAACTCCTAATAGTTTGGAAAGCTTCACATGAAGTTATTTTTATTATGAAGTGAAATCCTACATTAGCATTTCCTCTATAACAATCTAAACCCAAAAATGTAGATTTAAGCAATGCCTTGAAATATGGTTACAATACTTTCAATATTTCAGAATCTCTTTTGTTCTTCTTTGTTTAGTAACTATTTAATATAGTATACAATTTCATTACCTGAAAAATACAGAATTAATAAACTAAGATCTGTATTGAACTTCAAATAAATGAGTATAGAAACAGTTCTCTGAATCAATTAAAATTCTCATATTGTTGACTGTTAGTCATGAAACACACGCACACATTCATACACACATGCATCTGAAAGTGAATGATAAAACCTATTTAAACCAGTGCCTAGAATTGAATAAGTAGTACTTATCCCTGAATAAGTAGTTCAGCTCAGTAACATTTAATGTGACATCCTAGTCTCCATGCCTTCACGAGATGCTGATAAAATATCAGAAGTAGAGTAACAATTAGGACTAATCGTCAAATAGATCTGAGTGTCATCTGCAGAAGAATGAAGGTCTAATCCATGTCTTCACTGAAAGGAAGCATATAAATATGGAATAATACTGAAATGAACCCAGAGCAGGGAACTGAAAAACAGAGGAGAGGCTATGAAAGGGACAGAATTAAAATTAGCAAGAGGCAGACTGCACAGGATCAGATAAATCTGATTAAAACTCAGCAAATTCAATTTCTATTAAAAAGGAGAATCAAGCACACAAATTTTCAATACATAAAAGTTTTTTTTTTTCTTTCCTAGTTCTTGGATGTTAGTAATTTAATCTAGTCATGAAGGTCATATTTACATATGATACGGCCTCTCCTTGAGGTTTGCAGCATCCCATTGGTATTAGGATGAGAGCATACATGGCATCAAGTCAGTGATTTTGATATGTGATTTATGTGAATTAATGTTTTATTATGCTTTATGATAAAAATAAAATAAAACCCAACATAAACTAAGTTTATCAATAAGAGGGACAGATTAGGTGGTAGGATAGAATGAGATAAATTATCATGTACAATATACATAGAAACCATAGCATTCTTAAGGCCATCCAGTGGGAGAACAGGGTGGAAGAGAAATGGGAAGTTGGAAGAAAAGAAAGGAATAAGAATATGATGTGAGTAGGAAGATGGTATGTGGTGAAGAAGTCAGAGTTAAAAAAAAAAACCTTGAGCAACGGTAGGACAAAGAATTTAACAGGTTCAGTTCAGTTCAGTCGCTCAGTCGTGTCCGACTCTTTGCGACCCCATGAATCGCAGCACGCCAGGCCTCCCTGTTCATCACCACCTCCCGGAGTACACTCAGACTCACGTCCATCGAGTCAGGTAAGAGTATGTAATACCCAATTTCAAGCTGTTTGCCTACCTTTCATGTAGACAACCCTCCATTTCAAATTATCCAGAAGATTAATTGAGCAAGTTATCACCAAGTTATCTATCACCTGTATATTCAAAACCTGTTCTTATTTGCCTTGTTTAGATAAAATTAGGGACAATGTCTATTTTAATTTATATAGAATGTAAGTAATTCAGAAAATCAGAAACTTTAAGACAGAATTAACCATTTGACAGTAAGTATCCAGTTACTGTCAAGAAATTCACTGATATCTCAGAGAAGACTTTCAGTTCAGTTCAGTTCAGTCGCTCAGTCATGTCCGACTCTTTGAGACCCCATGAATTGCAGCACACCAGGCCTCCCTGTCCATCACCAACTTCCAGAGTTTACTCAAACTCATGTCCATCGAGTCGGTGATGCCATCCAGCCATCTCATCCTCTGTCATCCCTTTCTCCTCCTGCCCCCAATCCCTCCCAGCATCAGGGTCTTTTCCAATGAGTCAACTTTTCACATCAGGTGGACAAAATTTAGACTTCTTTATTTTTTAAAATTTTTATTTTACATCGGAGTATCATTAACAATGCTGTATTAGTTTCAGGTATACAGCAAAGTGATTCAGTTATACATTACAAGTATCTATTATTTTTCAAATTCTTTTCTCAATAAAGTTATTATAAAATGTTAAGGAGAGTTCCCTGTGTTATACAGTAGGTTCTTGTTGGCTATCTATTGTAAATATAGTACTGTGTGTGTCAATCCCAAATTTCCAATATATCCCTCTCCCATGCTTCCCCTAGTAACAATAAATTCATTCTCTAAGATTTCTAGTCTGTTTCTATTTCATAAATGAGTTCATTTGTACTTTTTTTAGATTCAGTATACAAGCAATAAATGATATGTGTCTTTCCCTGTTTTACTCAGTATGATAATTTCCAGGTCCACCCATGTTGTTGCACATGGCATTATTTCATTCTTTTTAATGGCTGAGTAATATTCTATTGTGTATATGAACCACATCTTTTTTATCCTTTCATCTGTTGATGGACATATAGATTGCTTCCATGTCTTGGCAATTGTAAACAGTGCTGTGATAAACACTGGGGTACATGTATCCTTTTGAATCATACTTTTCTCCAGATATAAGCCCAGGATTGGGATTTCTAGGCCATATGGTAACTCTATTTTTAGTTGTTTAAGGAACTTCCATTCTATTCTCCTTAGTGACTGCAACAATTTACATTCCCACCAACAATGTAGAACAGTTCCCTTTTCTCTACACCCTCTCCAGCATTTACTGTTTGTAGACATTTTGATGATAGCCATTCTGACTGGTGTGAGGTCATATCTCACAGTTTTGATTTGCATTTTTCTCATAATTAGTAACATTGAGCATCTTTTCATGTGCCTCTTGGCCATTTGTATATCTGATCAAGAGAAATGTTTAGACCTCCTTTTAAAAAAGAAATGAGACTATCTGCTATACATTTAAAAAGGCAGGAAACTTCAGTTGATGATTTGTAATTTTAAAATACACCATTCTCTAAGTTACTTCCATAGCTTTCACATGCTATTTTTATCTGAAAAAATAATAAAACAGTTGGCTTAGTATATAACACATAGTAAATGCTCAGAAAACATTTAAGAAACTTAACTGATGAATAGCTAAACAAAAGTAAAATATACCTAAGTATAAGAAAAAAAAGGCCAATGTTTATAACTTAAATGTTTTAATCAAAATGCAAGAAAAAGAGTCAGCTCATCAAAGAAGTAGGGAAATTGGATATCACTTGTAATTCTGGACAATCCTTCAACCTAGTGAAAGGTGAAATGAATACTGTATGATGATTTATTATAATTCATTTAAAAAGGATATTTATTCAATACTAAACATTGACTTAGAATGTTTCCATGCAAAAATGAATAAGATAAGATTCTTTCTTTATTGGATTTGAAGTCTTAAGAAGAAGTTAGATACAAACTGGTTATTTTAATTATGTATTATGAGTGATAAATAAAGGTAAGCAAGTATTTTGGGACCATAAAGTGGACATTTTTGCAACCTGGGAGTTTAGAGAAGGTATCATTGAGATAATGTCAGAGCTCAATCTTGAAAGGTTAAGACACATGAACTTAGATCAAAAATTCAGGATGGGCTTCCAGGCAGAGGGAAAAGGGGACACTAAATAACATGTTGTGTAAAAGAAAACTATGCAAATCACAGAACATCTAAGATTGCTTGTAGCTGGATTCTTTAGATAGAGACAAAGAAGTACATGTGTATTCAAGGAGGGCCACAGATGACAGCCTATTGCAGTTGTTGGATCATTCATTTTTGGTCAAAATTAAGAGGATATTTGGTGATGTAGAAGAACTTTTTACTTAACTGTGTCTATATTTTTAAGTTGATCAGTTCAAATGCCAAAGGCAGAATGGATTTAAGTAAAACTAGATGCCCAGACACAAGAATGAAAAGTCAAGCCATATACTTGTCCCCCATCAGATCAATTCAGTTCGGTTGCTCAGTCGTGTCTGACTCTTTGAGACCCCATGAACTGCAGCATGCCAGGCTTCCCTGTATATCACCAACTCCGGGAGCTTACTCAAATTCATGTCCATTGAGTCAGTCAGTGATGCCATCTAACCATCTCATCCTCTGTTGTTCCTTTCTCTTCCCGCCTTCAATCTTTCCCAGCATCGGGGTCTTTTCAGACGAGTCAGTTTTTCACAACACGTGGCCTAATAAATATTGGAGTTTCAGCTTCAGCATCAATCCTTCCAATGAATTCCCAGGACTGATTTCCTTTAGGATTGATTGGTTGGATCTCCTTGCCGTCCGAGGGACTCTCAAGAGTCTTCTCCAACACCACAGTTCAAAAGCATCAATTCTTCAGCTTTCTTTATAGTCCAGCTCTCACATCCATACATAACTATTGGAAAAAACATAGCTTTGACTAGACGGACCTTTGTTGACAAAATAATGTCTCTGCTTAATTACCCCCCATATACTTATGCTTTTGAACTGTGGTGTTGGAGAAGACACTTGAGGGTCCCTTGGACTGCAAGGAGGTCCAACCAGTCCATTCTGAAGGAGATCAGCCCTGGGATTTCTTTGGAGGGAATGATGCTGAAGCTAAAACTCCAGTACTTTGGCCACCTCATGCGAAGAGTTGACTCACTGGAAAAGACTCTGATGCTGGGAGGGATTGGGGGCAGGAGGAGAAGGGGATGACAGAAGATGAGATGGCTGGATGGCATCACTGATTCGATGGACGTGTGAGTGAACTCCGGGAGTTGGTGATGAACAGGGCTGCGATTCAAGGGGTCGCAAGGAGTCGGACACGACTGAGCAACTGAACTGAACTGAACTGATATTTATGCTATTGTACTGGTATATAGTTCTATTTAGTTTTAACATAGGGGCTAAATATATTTATTTACTTAATTATTTACTCAGTTATTCATTCAATCAATGTTATTTATTACAGATATATGAGTCCACTCAACAGTATGAGAATTAGTGATCATATAGTTCTAAATCAGGCCTTGCCTCCCTAAATACCTCACACTTTATAGAGACAACATGAAGCATCTCATTTTAAGATTAATTAAATAATCTTTTAAAATGCTACAAAGGAAAAGTACAGGTTGCCTGAGAGTATATATTTGAGAGACTTGTTATAGCAAGAGTAAGATCATGAAGCACTCTTCTTCAAAAGACTTATTAATACAAGACAGTATTTTTTGACATGACAAAGAAGGACAAAGCATGTGAAGCAAAATCTAGGTTATATAAAATATTTTTAATTAAATATTTTTTCTTTCAAATATATCCTAAAACCAAACCAAGTGATAATATTTTCTTTGAATCCTATAAATATGTTTTCATGAATTTTAGATGTTGCCACGGCTGCTGCTGCTGCTGAGTCGCTTCAGTCGTGTGCAACTCTGTGCGACCCCATAGACAGAAACCAGCCAGGCTCCCCTCTCCCTGGGATTCTCCAGGCAAGAACACTGGAGTGGGTTGTCATTTCCTTCTCCAATGCATGAAAGTGAAAAGTGAAAGTGAAGTTGCTCAGTCATGTCCGACTCAGCGACCCATAGACTGCAGCCTACCAGGCTCCTCTGTCCATGGGATTTTCCAGGCAAGAGTACTGGAGTGGGGTGCCATTGCCTTCTCCATGTTAGGTGTTAACTGTGGCTATATTTTAGCCCTTAATATTACTGCTAGAAAATTTTTAAACTAGTTCAAAGCAGTCTTTTTTAGCTTTACTATCTTCTGTTCCTCAATCTTTTTATTTATACCAATAGGCTTGACAAATCCTTGGCTTTATGAAAACTCCATAACAGTCATCCAATTCCAAAAATAATGGGGCTTCATTAGAACCCTTTTACTGCTCAACAAGTACATTATTCCTCTAAAGTGGTATCCAAGATTTTTATAAAGGAAAAAGAGAGAAAAAAAAAGGACTGGGAGACTACTTCTTGGAATTGAGTCAGTGAATCCCAGGACGTGAAAAATAATGATTTACAAGAAATTATATATTTCTCTATACAAAAAAATTATTTAAAAATACTAATAATTATTTCAAGAAACAAAATATGATTCTATAGAAGGTCAATTGTCAAGATTATTCACTGTGTTTACACAACTCATTCTTATTCCAAAGGAACTAGTAGGTACAATGGTACTATTATATTAATCCAAGTGAAAGTTCTAAAAATTAGATATAAAAATTATTATATAATATATATAATACAAAAGTCTTGGCACAAACCTACCATAAGAGAAAGGAGAAATAATAAATCAGTCCTAAATTATGTAGACATTGGATAGAAATGGAAAATTAATCTATCCTTTGCTTGCTCTACTGAAAGAAGTTGGATGAAACTTAAAAAATCTGAGGCCCAGAAACAGGTTAACATTTCATAAGGGAAACTCTAGGAAAGAGTTTCCACATACTGATATGTTGACAGGTAAATTATCTTAATCGAATTTTTCAAAAATTTAAATTAGTAAAAATACAAAAGGCCAATATTTATTCAATTTTGAGGAGTGAAATATGAATGTGGAATATGAAAATTAGATATCAAATGCTGAAAGGTGTACAATTGATCACCTGGTAATTAGGTTGGGAGTGGGGTATAAAAAGAAGGGAATATGTAGCCATCTGCAAACATTCCCAGATTAAAGGAGGAGACTTCTACTGAAAAATGTTTAGACACATCTGAACTAGATCCAAGATTGCAAGTTCTCCCAATTTTTCAAGGGAAGTTTATGCAAAATCTTCATTTATCCAATGTTGATAAATTTATTTAAAATATATTCACCCATAATAGCCAAAAAATCCATAAGCTAATTCTGGACCCCTTACTTATAATGTCTCAGTCACATATTCATTTTTGCATGAAATTAAAACAAACAGCTTATGATTTCAATTAAACAAAGGTGGAAAGCATAATTGCAAACTATTTCAATTACTAGACTGCAACAAACTGTTTTAATACTGCTAACTGAAAAACATAATTTAAAAAATTGCTTTTAAAATTTTTATATTCATAGAAGAGATGTAGAAATCATACAGAAAGTCTCCAAGTACATCTTACTCAGTTCCTTTTAATGCTAATATTTTGTATAACCATAATTCATTTTTCAAAAGTAAGAAAGTATTATTGGTATATTACTATTAACAAAACTCCAGACTTTATTTGTATTTCAAAAACTTTTTAAACTAATATTACTTTTTTCTATTCCAGGACCTAACCCAAGATATCACATTACATGAATTTATGTTTCTTTTGTCCCTTCCTGGGGTTTTCCTGGAGACTCAGCGGTAAATAATCCACCTGCCAATTCAGGAGTCCTGAGTTCAACTGCTGGGTCAGGAAGGTCCCCTGGAGAAGAAAATGGCAATCCACTCCAGTATTCTTGCCTGAGAAATCCCACGGACAAAGGAATCTGGAAGGCTACCATCCATGGGATCACAAAGAGTTGGACACGACTAAGCGACTAAACAATAAAATTATCTTCCTTCAATGTCATTTTAAATTAATATTTATATTTTGCCAACTTTCCACCAATGGGAGTGTGTGTGTGTGTGTGTGTGTGTGTGTGTGTGAGACAGAGAGAGAGAGGCAAAGACAGAAGGAAAGAGAGAGACAGGATGAGAGGGAAAGAGAGAGCACACATGCTTTTAGCATAGAAGGTCCATATCCAAACATATGTTGTTGATGTTCAGTCGCTCAGTCATGTCCAGCTCTTTGTGAGCCCATGAACTGCAGCATGCCAGGCACCCCAGTTCTTCACCATCCCTTGGAGTTTGTTCAAACTCATGTCCATTGAGTCAGTGATGTCATCCGACCATCTCATCCTCTGTCATCCCCTTCTCCTCCTGCTTTCAGTTTTTCCCAGCATCAGAGTCTTTTTCTAATGAGTCAGCTCTTTGCAACATGTAGCCAAAGTATTGGAGTTTCAGCTTCAGCATCAGTCCTTCCAATGAATATTCAGGTTTGATTTCCCTTAGGACTGACTGGTTTGATCTCCTTGCAATCCAGGGGACTCTCAAGAATCTTCTCCAACACCACAATTCAAAAGCATCAGTTCTTATGTTCAGCCTTCTTTATGGTCCAACTCTCATATCCATAAATGACTACTGGAAAAAGCATAGTTTTTACTAGATGGACCTTTGTTGGCAAAGTAATGTCTCTGCTTTTTAATATGCTCTCTAGCCAGAGGTTAAAGCGTCTACCTCTAATGCGGGAGACCTGGGTTCGATCCCTGGGTCGGGAAGATCCCCTGGAGAAGGAAATGGCAATCCACTCCAGTATTCTTGCCTGGAGAATCCCATGGACAGAGAAGCCTAGTAGGTTACAGTCCACGGGGTCACAAAGAGTCGGACACGACTGAGCGACTTCACCTTCACCTAGGCTAGTCCTAGCTTTTCTTCCAAGGAGGAAGTGTCTTTTAATTTCATGGCTGCAATCACCATCTGCAGTGATTTTGGAGCCCAAGAAAATAAAGTCTTTCACTGTTTTCATTGTTTCCCTATCTGTTTGCCATGAAATGATGGGACCAGATGTCTTGGCCTTTGTTTTTTTGAACGTTGAGTTCCAACCTTAGACTAAATATGAGGATTAATTTCTGAGCTGACAAATCTTGGTGACTTGGGGAAAAGGTGAAGTTAATTAGGTAATAACATGTCATAGAAGTTCTTGCTTAAATCTGTCTGTATTGCAGTATTAGTATGTTTCTAGCCAAAAGAGATCCCTTTATAAGGTCATAATTAGAAACTCAAATAAATAAATAAATAAGCGCTACAGGGTGTTTTAACCCAGACACAAGAAAATTCAATGCTCTAGAACATCTTCTACGTTGTTGACATTTTGGATTAGATAATCATTTATTTTGTTGTGGGTGCTGTCCCATGCAATGTAATATGTTTAGCAGTATCTCTGTCTTCTCCCAATTAGAAACCACTAGCATTTACCCCCAAGATGTGACAGTCAAACACTGTACCCTGGGACACTGCCAAAAGTCCCACAGGTGGCAAAAATTTCCCCTCTTATTAACAACCACTGACTTAGTGGGATATCTTTTGCTTTACCTAATCTCTCTTTGATTTTTTCTCACTCATTTGTTTCTTTTTATCCTATATTTTATCAATGAATTTTGGTGAAAGAGAAATATGGAAGTAAGGCATAAAATTTCGCTTTCATTACAGTGGGAAGCTATCATAGTAAGTTGTTTAACAGAGTGTTTGGACACTCAAGAAAGAAATAAAAATCTTATTAATTTAAATCAAATTATTCTCCCCAGGTCTTTCCCATATCATTTATCTAGTCCTCATTCTTACATTAGGATTTAACTTGGTAATTCTCTAAGAAGCCTTTCCTGATAGCCCCAATCCCAGTTCATCCTGAATAGAGTGCTCTTCTCATCTTCCAATTTTTTATAAATAATTTACTCTCTTCTACTATCTTTTTCCCCTCCGTATACTATAAGCTCCTGAGAATGATTATCACATAGTATTTCTGATTGATCCTGTAGGCAGTCAATAAGTATTTACTAGATTAATGATACATTCAGGCAACGGGGTCTTGATTGGGACACCAAACTAAGGGATTTGTCACAATATGAAGCAGAATGAGGGTTACTGGAAATGAACAAAAGCAGCCTCATGGGGGGAAAAAAGTGAGGCATACTATATCTGGAGCTGTCTGTGTGCATATGGTTTATACATTTACTTTGAGCAACTAGCATCGATAACAGAATGGAATATGATGAAATACTTAAGATAATGATATGTTTTTCCCTTCACAAAATTGACAATACTTGAAATGTGTTTCTTACTCACTAAGACTCTTCCGGATCTCATGGTGTCTAGTGAGGATGAAATTAAACCCAAAGTTAGTAGAAAGAAAGAAATAATAAAGATCAGAGCATTAGAGAAGGCCTTTTACCAAAGCAATCTACAGATTTAACACAATCTCTAGCAAAATATCCATAACACTTTTCATAATTAAAGAGGAAATAATCCTAAAATTAATACGGGACAGTAAAAGATCACAAATTGCCAAAGCTATCTTTATAAAAAAGAACTAATTTGGAAGTATCATACTCCCAGACTATACTACAAAGTTACAGTAATCAAAACAGCATGGTACTAGCACAAAAACAGACACATAGATCAATGGAACAGAATCAATAACTCAGAAACGAACCTCCATGTCTATGCTCAACCAATCTACAACAATGGAGGAAAGAATAAACAGCGGAAAAAAGTCTATTTAACAAGTGATTTTGGGAATAGTGGACAGCTTCATGCAAAAGAATCAAACCAGACTACTTTTTCACACCATATACAAAAATAAATTCAAAATGAATTGAAGACTTAAATGTAAAACCAAAGGAAATCTGACAAAAAAAACATAGGCAGTAAGCTCTTTAACAACACTCTTTATTGATATCTTTTTTAATATGTCCCCTTAGGCAAAGGAGACAAAAGCAAAAAATAAATAAATAGATAAGCAAATGGTATTACATCATCTAAAAAGTTTTTGCACAGCAAAAGAAACAACCAACAAAAGGGAAGAACACAACCTACTGAATGAAAGAAGACATTTGCAAATTATATATCTGACAAGAGGTTAATATCCAAAATATATAAAGAACTCATACAACTCAACATTTAAAAAATCACACAATTTGATTAGAAAATAAACAAGGCCAGAAATAAACCCATGGACCTGTAGTAAATTAAACTATGGCAAAGGAGGCAAAAATATATAATGGAGAAAAACAGCCTCTTAAGTGATGCTGGGAAAACTCGACAACCACATGTTAAACAGTAAGATCAGAACACTGCCTCACACTGTACCTAAAAATAAATGAAAAATTATTTAAAGACCTGAATGTAAGTCCTAGAAGAGAACAAGGTGAACACTCTTTGATGC
Organism: Cephalophus harveyi; assembly: GCA_006410635.1. Taxonomy (NCBI): domain Eukaryota; kingdom Metazoa; phylum Chordata; class Mammalia; order Artiodactyla; family Bovidae; genus Cephalophus; species Cephalophus harveyi. The sequence continues at coordinate 423,454 of SJYT01083903.1, forward strand.
AGATCATGGCTTTATTTGTTGGATATATCTCCTAAGGCAGAAGGAACAAAACCAAAAATAAACAAAGGGGACCTAATTAAACTTAAAAGCTTTTGTACAACAAAGGAAACCACTGACCAATGAAGAGACAAACTCCAGAATGGAAGAAAATATTTGCAAATAATACAACTGACAAGGGGTAATATTCAAACTATATAAATAGCTCATACAACCCGGTATCAAAGCAAAATCAAACAACTCAATCAGGAAGTGGCAGAACACCTGAATGGACATTTCTCCAAAGAAAATACACAGATGGCTAATAGGAAAATAACAAATGTTGGTGAAGATGTGGAGAAAAGGAAGCCCTTTACACCGCTGGAGAGAATATAAATATGTGCAGCCACTACAGAAAACAGTATGGAAGTTCTTCAAATAGAACTACCATAAGTGGATCCAACAATCCCATTTCTGAGTATATATTTAGAAAAAACAAAAACACTAATTCAAAACAATACATGCCTCCCAGCATAATCTATAATAGTCAAGACATGAAACTAACCCAAGTGCCCAGCAACAGATGACTGCATTAAAAAAGAAATGGTATATATATACATATATATATATATATATATATGAATGAGATGGTAACACTTTCATTGTTTTGATATGCATTTCTCTAATGATTACTAATGTTTGAACATCATCATGTGTCTGTTGGCCACCTATTTGTCTTCTTTGAAATATATCTATTTTAATATAGATAAATATAGATAGATAAAAACATAAAAATAATATACATATAATATATAAATATATATATACACATACACACATACACAAACAATGGAATGCTATCTAATCAAAAAATGAATGAAATACTGCCATTTGCAACATGGATTGATCTAGAGGATATTATGCTTAGTGAAATAAGTCAGAGAAAGATAAACACTGAAAGACATAAATTATATGTGGAATCTAAAAATAATACAAATGAGTATGTTTCTACACAGATATAGAAAAGAAATGTGGTTACCAGGAGAGGGAAGGGATGAAGAACTAACTAGGAGTATGAGATAAACAGATACAAACTTCTATGTATAAAGTAGACAAACAACAAGGATATACTGTAGAGCATAGGAAATTATTAATATACCCATTATGCTGTATAATGGAGTATAATCCACTAATGGCAAATAATTATACTTCTATAATGGAGTATAATCTACAAAAAACAATGAGTCACTAGGCTGTACTTCTGAAACTAACAAATATTGTAAATAATATTTTAAATTAGCTATATGTTAATGAAACAAAATGGCCAAAGGATCTGAATAGATACTTTTCAAGGAAGACAAACAGGTGGCCAACAGACACATGAAGATGTTCAAACGCTAGTAAACTTTAGAGAAATGCATATAAAAACAACGAAAGTGTTACCATCTCATCTCTCAGAATAGTTATCATCTAAAAGACACCATCATCACTAACTCAATGGAGATGAATCTGAGAAAACTCCAGGAGAAAGTGGAGGACAGAGGAACCTGGTGTGCTGCAGTCCATTGGGTCACAAAGAGTTGGACACAACTTAGCAAGGAACAACAAAAGACAAGTATTGACAAACATGTTGAGAAAAGAGAGCCTAGGTGCACTGTTTGTGGGATTCTAAATTGGTGCAGCCACTATGGAATTAAATATAAGTGTTTCTCAAAACATTAAAACCAGTTAATGCCATATAATCCAGCAATTTCACCTCTGAGAATTTTGCTGAAGAAAACAAAAACACCAAAAAATAACCTCTAGCTATATGGACTCCACATTCATTGTGACATTATTTACAATAGCAGAATATAAAAGCAACATAACTGCTCATTGATAAAGGAGTGAATGAAGAGAATGTGGTATGTAGACATACACTATATTATACAACCATGAAAAATGGAATACTGCCATTTGAGACATGTCTGAATATGGAGGCGCTTATGCTTTGTGAAATAAGTCAGAGAAAGATAAATACCACAGGATCTCACTGCCATGTGAAATCTAAAAATAAAACAAACAAAATAAAATGAAAACAGACATAGATGTAGAAGAGGGTCAAACAGTTGTCATAAGGAAAGAGGTTAGGGAAGTGAGTGAAACAGGTGTAGAGAGATTAAGTGTAACAAACCTCCAGATATATAATAAATAAGTTGCAAAGGTATAATATAGAGCAAAGAAATATAGTCAATAATACTGCAATAACTATGTACCGGAAAAGATGGCTACTAGAATTATAACTATGAACATTTCATAATAAATGCAACGTTACATCTTTTTGTAGTATACCTGAAACTAACATAATATGTACAACTACATTTAAATTAAATATTAAAACAAAATAATTAATTAAAAATAAAAAGTCGCTTAGAGTAAATCTTATTCTCATCACTCACACACATACACACACACAACACAAACAAAAGTTATTTACTTCAGTTAATGGATGTTTTAATGATTTGGATATTGATAATCATCCCATCACTCCATGGGAAATAGATGGAGAAACAGTGGAAACAGTGTCAGACTTTATTTCGGGGGGCTCCAAAATCACTGCAGATGGTGATTGCAGCCATGAAATTAAAAGACGCTAACCCCTTGGAAGAAAAGTTATGACCAATCTAGATAGCATATTCAAAAACAGAGACATTACTTTTTCAACAAAAGTCCGTCTAGTCAAGGCTATGGTTTTTCCAGTGGTCATGTATGGATGTGAGAGTTGGACTGTGAAGAAGGCTGAGCGCCTAAGAATTGATGCTTTTGAACTGTGGTGTTGGAGAAGACTCTTGAGAGTCCCTTCGACTGCAAGGAGATCCAACCAGTCCATTCTGAAGGAGATGACCCCTGGGATTTCTTTGGAAGGAATGATGCTAAAGCTGAAACTCCAGTACTTTGGCCACCTCATACGAAGAGTTTACTCATTGGAAAAGACTCTGATGCTGGGAGGGATTGGGGGCAGGAGGAGAAGGGGACGACCGAGGATGAAGATGGCTGGATGGCATCACGGACTCGATGGACGCGAGTCTGAGTGAACTCCGGGAGTTGGTGATGGACAGGGAGGCCTGGAGTGCTGTGATTCATGGGGTCGCAAAGAGTCGGACATGACTGAGTGACTGAACTGAACTGAACTGAATCATTCTGAGAGAGTCAATTCCTAGACAGGTTGATAAGAAGTCCAGGATTCCTGAAGAAGAAAAAGGGGTGTGGGGCTCTCAAGGAGGAGATGCTGCTGCTGCTGCTGCTGCTGCTAAGTCGTTTCAGTCATGTCCGACTCTGTGCGACCCTATAGACGGCAGCTCACCAGGCTCCCCCGTCCCTGGGATTGTTCAGGCAAGAACACTAGAGTGGGATGCCATGTCCTTTTTCAATGCATGAAAGCGAAGTGAAACTGAAGTCACTCAGTCATGTCTGACTCTTCGCCAACCCATGGACTGCAGCCTACCAGGCTCCTCTGTCCATGGGATTTTCCAGGCAAGAGTACCGGAGTGGGTTGCCATTGCCTTCTCCGCAAGGAGGAGATAGGGGTCTGGAATTCTCAAGGATGATGAAAGGACAATTTTTTTCTTTTCCCTCTACATTCCTTAGTCTTAGTCACATAAAACGTTTTTTCTTTAAACCTTGAACTGCTGATTATACAACTCAGTTTAAACTCTGTACTAGGGATTATATAACAACAATGTATCCTGACTGAGGACAGTTTCTCCTTCCAGAAAACCCTCTGACTCATCCTGATATCTCAGAATGTATATATGGGAGTGGGTCTGGTAGGATCTTTCTATCGTTAAGTTCTACTCCTGTTATCCTAAAATGTAAATTGGGGAGTGGGTTTGGTAAAATTTTCACAAACTTGAGACTTTATTTTGATTTATTGTAATAATTAATTAAAAACGTATATAACTCAACTCCCTTGCTAACATTAGCAATGGGTGCATTCTCTGTCCCCCTTAAGATGTCTAGGTCAGAAGCTTTCTATGTTCCTTTTCTTACTTTATTAAAACTCTCCTACACAAAAACTCTTGAGTGATGAAGCCTGGTCCCTGGTCCCAAAGCTAAATTTTCTTCTTCGGAGATCACGAATCCAACATTGTTCACCATAAGCTATCATTTCCACGTAAGTATGCATATAAAATCATGACACAGTCTACTTTAAATGTCAATATATGCAATTCAGTTCAGTTCAGTCGCTCGGTCGTGTCTGACTCTTTGCGACCCCATGAATTGCAGCATGCCAGGACTCCTTGTCCATCACCAACTCCTGGAGTTCACTCAGACTCACATCCATCGAGTCAGTGATGCCATCCAGCCATCTCATCCTCGGTCGTCCCCTTCTCCTCCTGCCCCCAATCCCTCCCAGCATCAGAGTCTTTTCCAATGAGTTAACTCTTAACATGAGGTGGCCAAAGTACTGGAGTTTCAGCTTAAGCATCATTCCCTCCAAAGAAATCCCAGGAATGATCTCCTTTAGAATGGACTGGTTGGATTTGTCAATTATTTTTCAATATGTATATCAGCCAAAAAATAAGAGCAACTATAAATATCTCATACAAAACTATAGAAATTCAACTTTGCAACCAAATTGCTTAGTAATAAATATTGAGTTTGACAATACCTTTGTGTACGTGAAAATTTGATTTACCCTTAATGCCCTACACAAAATATATATCCAATATTTCTTGCCTTAAACTGCATAGTTCTTTTAGTCCTGGCTGTAACCACATTGGAATTCTTTTCCTGATTCTTTTCTTCCAAAAAGAAAAGAGTAGATTTTTGAAGTCTGAAGATAAATGGATCAGTCCTTAACTCACATATATCCCTGACCTCTGTGTTGCAGAACCCTTGACTTTCAATAAATTCTGGGAAATGGGCTCAACTGTTCAATCTCATAGTATAAATCCATGCCTTTAACCCCCACGGTTGTAGATGAGACTGGTGATAGAAGGAAGGTTCGATGCTGTAAAGAGCAATATTGCATAGGAACCTGGAATGTTAGGTCCATGAATCAAGGCAACTTGGAAGTGCTCAAACAGGGGATGACAAGAATGAACATCGACATTCTAGGAATTAGCGAACTACAATGGACTGGAATGGGTGAATTTAACTCAGATGACCATTATATCTACTACTGTGGGCAGGAATCCCTTAGAAGAAATGGAGTAGCCATCATAATCAACAAAAGAGTCCGAAATCCAGTACTTGGATGCAAACTCAAAAACAACAGAATGATCTCTGTTCAATTTGAAGGCAAACCATGCAATATCACGGTAATTTAAGTCTATGCTCTGACGAGTAATGCTGAAGAAGCTGACGTTTAACAATTCTATGCAGACCTACAAGACCTTCTAGAACTAACACCCAAAATAGATGTCCTTTTTCATTATACGGGACTGGAAGCAAAAGTTGGAAGTTAAGAAACACCTGGTGTAACAGGCAAATTTGTCCTTAAGAGTACAGATGAAGCAGGCCAAAGGCGGCTGCAGCTGCTGCTAAGTCGCTTCAGTCATGTCCAACTCTGTGCGACCCCACATAGAGCAAAAACGATACCCAGTTGTGGATGTGACTGGTGATAGAAGCAAGGTCCAATGCTGTAAAGAGTAATATTGCATTGGAATCTGGAATGTTAGGTCCATGAATCAAGGCAAATTGGAAGTACTCAAACAGGAGAAGGCAAGAGTGAACGTCGACATTTTAGGAATCAGCAAACTAAAATGGACTAGACTGGGTGAATTTAACTCAGATGACCATTATATCTACTACTGTGGGCAGGAATCCCTTAGAAGAAATGGAGTATCCATCATGGTCAAGCAAAGAGTCCAAAATGCAGTACTTGGATGCAATCTCAAAACGATAAAATGATCTCTATTTGTTTCCAAGGCAAACCATTCAGTATCACAGTAATCCAAGTCTATGCCCAAACCAGTAATGCTGAAGAAGCTAATTGAACAGTTCTATGAGGACCAACAAGACCTTTTAGAATGAACAACCAAAAAAGATGTCCTTTTCATTATAGGGGACTGGAATGCAAAAGTAGGAAGTCAAGAAACACCTGGAGGGTTACAAACAGGGAAATTTGGCCTTGGAATATAGAATGAAGAAGGGCAAAGGCTAACAGAGTTTTGCCAGGAGAACACACTGGTCATAGCAAACACCCTCTTCCAACAACACAAGAGAAGACTCTACACATGGACATCACCAGATGGTCAACACCGAAATCAGACTGATTATATCTTTGCAGCCAAAGATGGAGAAGCTCTATACAGTAAGCAAAAACAAGACCATAGGAGACTGTGGCTCAGATCATGAATTCCTTATTGCCAAAATCAGACTGAAATTGAAGAAAGTAGGGAAAACCACTAGACCATTCAGGTACAAGCTAAATCAAATGCCTTATGATTATACAGAGGAGGTGAGAAATAGATATAAGGGACTAGATCCGATAGAGTGCCTGATGAACTATGGACGGAGGTTTGTGACATTGTACAGGAGACAGGGATCAAGACCATCTCCATGGAAAAGAAATGCAAAAAAGCAAAATGGCTGTCTGAGGAGGCCTTACAAATAGCTGTGAAAAGAAGAGAATTGAAAAGCAAAGGAGAAAAGGAAAGATGTAAGTATCTGAATGCAGAGTTCCAAATAATAACAAGGAGAGAAAAAAGTCTTCCTCAGCGATCAATGCAAAGAAATAGAGGAAAAGAACAGAATGGGAAAAACTAGAGATCTCTTTGAGAAAATTAGAGATGCCAAGGGAACATTTCAGGCAAAGATGGGCTCGATAAAGGACAGAAATGGTATGGACCTAACAGAAGCAGAAGATATGAAGAAGACGTGGCAAGAATAAACAGAAGAACTGTACAAAAAAGAGCTTCACAACCCAGATAATCAGAATGGTGTGATCACTCACCTAGAGCCAGACATCCTGAAATGTGATGTCAGGTGGGCCTTAGAAAACATCACTACAAACAAAGCTACTGGAGGTGAAGGAACTCCAGTTGAGCTATTTCAAACCCTAAAAGATGATGCTGTAAAAGTGTTGCACTCATTACAACAGCAAATTTGGGAAACTCAGCAGTGGCCATGATGGCTTGCGGGGGACTGCCCGTGAAGGGTTAAGTCTTGGGAGCTGCTCGAGCGTTATCGCAGGGCCCTAGGCATGTCCTAAGCTCTCTGTCCCGCCACCCCAAAGAATGTGTTTACGACCTTGTGGCTCCAGGTGTCTGGTGTTTATCGCACTTCAAGGACGTAGGCGCTGTGTTCTGTACACAATGGTGAAGGTCTGGTGATTGATTATCATGGTCAAAATAACCTAGTAAATGTCTTAAGTCACGTATGTTATCCTATATATACTGCACACCTAATAAAGTCAGCATCAGACAATGCGGAGAAAGCGGTCTGATCCTCTCAACCCCATCTTTCTGTCTTCTTGTTTTTCTTAAGCGAGCGTTCTCCTTCGCATCCTCCTCACGGGTGTTGCTCCTTGACTGTGCTGGCCGCGGCAAGTGGCGCCCAACGTGGGGCACGGAGCCCGAAGACAGGTCTCTCGCCACTACTCATATTATATTGCAGAGTGAGTAAACTGATCACTCGATATTGAGGTGGAGTAGTGAGGATTACAGTTGAGAGTATATATATGGGACAGACACATAGTCAACAATTGTTTGTACAGATGTTGTTTGTTATGCTTAAACATAGGGGAATTACTATATCTAAGGCAAAATTGTTAAATTTTCTTTCGTTTGTTAAAAAAAATTTGTCCTTGGTTCTCGAAGGATGGCACTGTAAATTTAGATACTTTTTGATAAGGCAGACTTTTCTATAAAACTTAATTTTCTGACACGGGTAACAATGAGTCAAAAGAACGGGTAACAATGAGTCTATAAAACAACAACTGTTTATAAAAGTAATTTAGCAACTGTTAAACAAAAGATAAATAGGCTAGTGTTCAATTTCTTTTAAAAATTTGTATAAGCACAATGTCTTTGATTTCCATAAAAGAGATTTAAATACTTGGGTAAAGGTACAAAATAGCTAAAAACTTATTATACTTTGCATGAGCCAGAAAAAGTTCCTGTAAATGCTTTTGCTCTGTAAAATATGATTGAAAATGTTCTAGACCCCCATCATGAGGCTTTTAGATAGACTATGGGAGAGGCTATAGCAGTGGATGATAGTGGGTCTCCACCTTCTAAGCAGATCATATTTTCTGCCATTGGCAAAAAAAATGAGGGAGATTGTACTCTTTCTCCCGAGGAAGGAGAGTGCTTTCAAGACGCAGTGGCCGAGCGCCCTGGAGGGCCCCCTCCCCCTCTACACAAACCAAATTTTATCTTATTTAAGAGACCACTGCAACTCCTGCTTGTGCCTCCCCACGGCTTAAGAACTCCCCACTTAACATCCAAAGCCTTCCAAAACGTTGCTTAAGGTTAAAAAAGATGGGGAGAATATTTTTAAACAAAAAGAGCTTTTAAAACAGAGCCTGCTCCTTACAAAAAACCCCCTCAGGGGGGCCTCACCCAAACAAATAATAAAATAAAAAAAAAAGAGATAAAGNCCCCACGGCTTAAGAACTCCCCACTTAACATCCAAAGCCTTCCAAAACGTTGCTTAAGGTTAAAAAAGATGGGGAGAATATTTTTAAACAAAAAGAGCTTTTAAAACAGAGCCTGCTCCTTACAAAAAACCCCCTCAGGGGGGCCTCACCCAAACAAATAATAAAATAAAAAAAAAAGAGATAAAGAAGTAAAAAAAAAAAGAAAAAATAATAATCGTAATAAAAAAGATTTTACAGATAAAAATATTTCTCTTGAGGCCAAATAAAACATTTTTGCTGGCAAAGTCCTGCTATACAGAGACAAAAAGCCGCGCCAGTCAACCCCAGACAACAACAGCAGCAGCAGCAGCAGCTCAGGCCTAGACCTCAGCTCCGCCACTGATTAACCCCTGATGTGCTGGTTGCTCAGATGGCTGAGGGCATTGTAGGACTTGTGTTAGGGCGTAGGTTGCTTGCTTTTTAAGGACATTTGGTGGTGTCTGGTGTAATAGATTCTGATTATACTAAAAAAAATTAAAGTTTTGATCTCACCACCTGCTAAAGCTGTGCAAATTAAATAAGGTCAAAAAATAGCACAGCTTTTGCTTTTACCTTATTACCAGACAGAAAAACCTTGACTTAAGCTAAGAGCCCCAGAAGATTTAGATCTAGCTTTTTAGGTGCAAAAAATTAAAAAAAAAATTAAAGTTTTGATCTCACCACCTGCTAAAGCTGTGCAAATTAAATAAGGTCAAAAAATAGCACAGCTTTTGCTTTTACCTTATTACCAGACAGAAAAACCTTGACTTAAGCTAAGAGCCCCAGAAGATTTAGATCTAGCTTTTTAGGTGCAAAAAATTACAGCTTCCAGGGCTTTAAAAGATTTTTTAATTCAAAAAATAAAATGTCAGGGCTGTTAGACACTAGAACAAAAGTTCTTGCATTGCTAGGAAAGACTGGTCCAGCTCCTGGCCAACGCACATACTATTGAAAATGAGTTGGTGAGATTAAAAAAAGTGGTATGCAAGATGAAAATGCTGTAGAAAAAGAAGTGAAAAAAAGTTTAAAACCTTGGTCAAAGAGTGGGACATAACCTGTCTCTTATACACATCTAGATGTGTATAAGAGACAGTATATATACTGCATAGTTATGTTGTGTGTGTGACATATGTTATCACAGTACATTGGTTTGTGTTGGTTGGTATAGGCTGTGTGCATGTTGTATTGCTGCAATATATTAATTAATATATTAATTATAAAGATTAATTCAAGTATATTGATTTATTAAATGGTTTAATAAAGAGCCATCAAAAATTATAATTCCATATAACAAAAAACAACTTGATGCTTTTAAAATGTTTGATGATAATTGGCAGATTGCTATAAAAAATTATTGTGGTCAAATCTTACATCATTTACCCTCACATGCTTTGCTAATTCAAAAAATATTAAAAAAAAAAAAAGGGGAGAATTTAAGTATAGTTTTCTCCATCAGATTTTACAACATGTTCTCTTTATAATAAATGAAATGCTGATTCGTCTGGAACAATAAAATGTAAAACCGTTGGTAAAGTGAAAAGACCTCCTCTCCAGACAATAAATAAATAAATAATAAAAGATAAATAAATAAATAAAATAAAATCCCGACCCAAAATTAACTGCCGGTCAAGGAAGTGTTTATATTTTTCCGCAAGATGCAGTTTCGTCAATTTGGATCCCGGACAGACTGATTCGCCACAAAACAAAAAAGAAACTCCTCTGCCGCCGCTGCATAAAATAGCCGAAGGGGAGCCGCGGGCGGGGCCAGCCTGACTGACTGACGGAACCCAGTGCGCCGCACCCGTAGCCCATAACAGCGCCAGCGTCTATCTGCAAAAACTATGAGATAGAGACTTGATAAAAAAAAGAGATATATAAAAACTCTATGCTATTTGCTCAAGTTTTTGTCTCGCTTTGCCGCCGCGGTTTCAGCAGAGGGTGGGGCGAGGGCCGCTGCTCGAGCCCGTAAGAGTGACAAGATAAACAGTGAGATCCTGGCGGAACTGACAGCTGCTGCAGCGCTAACTCCAACCAAAAAAAATGACTCTATTTAATCTATTTTAGCTTATCTACCCTCTCCTTATGTTTTTCTTTTCACCAATAATTCTGGAAAACTTAATTTACAAATGGACCCAGTGTAGTGACTTGTAAACAATGTATGCTTTCATCTTAACTTCTCAAAATAATGTTTGCTCTTTTAGGTTTTAAAAAAATGTCCTGTAACTGTAACAACTTATTGATATAATAATTATGTTCTTGCTGTGCAACAACAACTGTTAACTGTTATTGTTATTGTTATTATGGCAACAATCATTAATTCAACAAGTGCAAATGCCCAGTATGTTAAAAAATCATATTTTAGGTGTTTGAAACAGCTCAGATAATAGTTTAGACTTAAAAAACCTTCACAATCAAATTCAGACCTTAAAACACTCCCGGTTAAATTTTACTGCCGCAAGAAAAGCCAATGACTTTTTCCACACTTTCTCTAACTTCATTTCTAAAAAGACTATTCTGTCTACTGTTTATAATCTTGCTCCTAAAGCAACTTTAAATATAGCCGAGATGGCCGACAACTTTGTAAAAAATTTATTTTCTAACTTTCCCAGCCTTCATTCCTTGTGGCAAAACATGATCGCTGTTAGAGTGGTGCTGACCACTGTGCTTATCTTGATGTGCTTAGCTCCTTGTCTTATAAAAAATATTTAAAAAAAAAAAAAGTTTTACATATGAAAGTGTTAATACATCGTAACATGTTACAACACCGACATCTTCTGGAGCTTTTAAAAAATAAAGAAGGGGGAGCTGCGGGGGACTGCCCGTGAAGGGTTAAGTCTTAGGAGCTGCTCGAGCGTTATCACAGGGCCCTAGGCATGTCCTAAGCTCTCTGTCCCGCCACCCCAAAGAATGTGTTTACGACCTTGTGGCTCCAGGTGTCTGGTGTTTATCGCACTTCAAGGACGTAGGCACTGTGTTCTGTACACAATGGTGAAGGTCTGGTGATTGATTATCATGGTCAAAATAACCTAGTAAATGTCTTAAGTCACATATGTTATCCTATATATACTGCACACCTAATAAAGTCAGCATCAGACAATGCGGAGAAAGCGGTCTGATCCTCTCAACCCCATCTTTCTGTCTTCTTGTTTTTCTTAAGCGAGCGTTCTCCTTCACATCCTCCTCACAGGTGTTGCTCCTTGACTGTGCTGGCCGCGGCAATGGCTCAGAGGTTAAAGTGTCTGCCTTCAACGTGGGAGACCTGAGTTCGATCCCCAGGTCAGGAAGATCCCCTGGAGAAGGAAATGGCAACCCACTCTAGTATTCTTGCCTGGAGAATCCCATGGATGGAGGAGCCTGGTAGGTTACAGTCCACGGTGTCACAAAGAGTCGGACACGACTGTGCGACTTCACCTTCACCTTCACCTTCACAGCAGTGGCCACAGGACTGGAAAAGGTCAGTTTTCATTCCAATACCAAAGAAAGTCAATGCCAAAGAATTCTCAAGCTACGACACAATTGTACTCATCTCACACGCTGTTAAAATAATGCTTAAAATTCTCCAAGCCAGGCTTTAGCAATATGTGAACCGTGAAATTTCAGATGTTCAAGCTGGTTTTAGAAAAGGCAGAGGAACCAGAGATCAAATGGCCAACATCCACTGGATCATCGAAAAAGCAAGAGAGCTCCAGAAACACATCTATTTCTGCTTTATTGACTATGCCAATGCCTTTAACTGTGTGGATCACAATAAATTGTGGAAAATGTTAAACAGAAGGGAATACCAGACCACCTGACCTGCCTCTTGAAAAATCTGTATGCAGTTCAGGAAGCAACAGTTAGAACTGGACATTGAACAACAGACTCCTTTCGAAATCCCAAAAGGAGTACATCAAGGCTGTATACTGTTACCCTACTTATTTAATGTATATGTAGAGTACATCATAATACATGCTGGGCTGGCGAAGCACAAGCTGGAATCAAGATTGTTGTGACAAATATCAATAACCTCAGATATGGAGATGACACCACCCTTATGGCAGAAAGTGAAGAAGAACCAAAGAGCCTCTTGATGAAAGTGAAAGAGGAGAGTGAAAAATTTGACTTAAAGCTCAACACTCAGAAAACTAAGATCATGGCATGCGGTCCCATCACTTCATGGCAAATAGATGGGGAAACAGTGGAAACAGTGGCTGACTTTATTTTGAGGGGCTCCAAAATCACTGCCGAGGTGACTGCAGCCATGAAATTAAAAGATGCTTACTCCTTGGAAGGAAAGGTATGACCAACCTAGACAGCATATTAAAAAGCAGAGACATTACTTTACCAACAAAAGTTTGTCTATTCAAGGCTATGGTTTTTCCAGTGGTCATGTATGGATGTGAGAGTTAGACTATAAAGAAAGCTGAGAGCTAAAGAATTGATGCTTTTGAACTGTGGCATTGGAGAAGACTCTTGAGACTCCTTTGGACTGCAAGGAGATCCAACTGGTCCATTCTAAAGGAGATCAGTTCTGGGTTTTCATTGGAAGGAATGATGCTAAAGCTGAAACTCCAATACTTTGGCCACCTCATGTGAAGAGTTGACTCATTGGAAAAGACCTTGATGCTGGGAAAGATTTAGGGCAGGAGGAGAAGGGGATGACAGAGGATGAGTTGGTGGGATGGCATCGCAAACTCAATGGACATGGGTTTGGGTGGACTCCGGGAGTTGGTGATGGACAGGGAGGCCTGTTGTGCTGTGATTCATGGGATCGCAAAGAGTTGGACACAACTGAGCGACTGAACTAAACTGAACTGAATTCCCATAGATGATGGTAAACATCAGTAAAAATAACATGTCATGAGGATTTTTTACATATCATATACTACATGAGGAAGTTTATCTCTCTCATGGCATTTAATCATTTAGAACAAAACAACAAACCCATTAATTATGAGGTAAATATTACTTTCAAGAATTATAGCTCAGTGGACTCAGAATCTGCTTATTAGTCCCTCAGTTTTGTCCGACTCTTTGTGACCCCATGGACTATAGCCCACCAGGCTTCTGGGCCCATGGAATTCTCCAGGCAATAATACTGCAGTGGGTAACCATTTCTACTCCAAGGTACCTTCCTGACCCAAGGATTGAAACCAGATCTCCTGTACTTCAGACAAATTATTTATTGTCTGAGCCACCTTTACCCTGGGTTCAAATTCTGACTCTATTGTTTACTAACCATATGGCAACTGAATTACTGAATCTCTTTGTGCCTCAGTTTCCTCATTTTTAAGAAGGAAGTAATCATACAGTATCTCATAGATTTGTTGAGAGGATCAAAGGGATTGATATATTAAACGCATGTCTAACACATAGTAAGCTCTATTTAAGTGTCACTCTATTAATTATTCATATTTGAATTTTACAAAGAATGTAGATGAGATTAGAGAATTTAAATTACTTACACAAGTTTATATGAATCACAGAAACTAGATACCAATGTATAAATTCTTTTCTAGTATCCCATAAATGTGATTTGTTCTTTTGCCAATTTTTGTTAATTTTTGAAGTAAAATTAGAATGTTACTGAGAAAATATTCAGATCAGCCACTGTAGTTCTTTTTATTTACAAACATGAATACATTTTAATATAAACTCTATTATACTATTATTTATACATATTTATACTGTTATTTTTTCATGTTTGAATATATGAAAATATTTCTTGTGCATATATATGCCACTCATACCAATATTTAGACACACCTTTTAATTGCTTGATCCTGGAATACTAAAGCTTATAAATATATAATCCATAATACTTTTCAGCATATTATTTTTATGGCATGGATAGTTTAGTTCAGTTCAGTCGCTCAGTCGTGTCCGACTCTTTGAGACCCCATGAATCGCAGCACGCCAGGCCTCCCTGTTCATTACCATCTCTCAGAGATCACTCAGACTCACGTCCATCGAGTCCGTGATGCCGTCCAGCCATCTCAACCTCAGTCGTCCCCTTCTCCTCCTGCCCCCAATCCCTCCCAGCATCAGAGTCTTTTCCAATGAGTCAACTCTTCGCATGAGGTGGCCAAAGTACTGGAGTTTCAGCTTTAGCATCATTCCTTCCAAAGAAATCCCAGG
>SJYT01083903.1:438862-466896 GCA_006410635.1 Cephalophus harveyi
CCATAAGGGTGGTGTCATCTGCATATCTGAGGTTATTGATATTTCTCCCGGCAATCTTGATTCCAGCTTGTGTTTCTTCCAGTCCAGCGTTTCTCATGATGTACTCTGCATAGAAGTTAAATAAGCAGGGTGACAATTTACAGCCTTGACGTACTCCTTTTCCTATTTGGAACCAGTCTGTTGTTCCATGTCCAGTTCTAACTGTTGCTTTCTGGCCTGCATACAGATTTCTCAAGAGGCAGGTGAGGTGGTCTGGCATTCCCATCTCTTTCAGAATTTTCCAGAGTTGATTGTGATCCACACAGCCAAAGGCTTGGGCACAGTCAGTAAAGCAGAAATTGATGTTTTTCTGGAACTCTCTTGCTTTTTCCATGATCCAGCGGATGTTGGCAATTTGATCTCTGGTTCCTCTGCCTTTTCTAAAGCCAGCTTGAACGTCTGGAAGTTCATGGTTCACATATTGCTGAAGCCTGGCTTGGAGAATTTTGAGCATTACTTTACTAGCGTGTGAGAGGAGTGCAATTGTGCGGTAGTTTGAGCAATTTTTTGCATTGCCTTTCTTTGGAATTGGAATGAAAACTGACCTTTTCCAGTCCTGTGGCCACTGCTGAGTTTTCCAATTTTGCTGGCATATTGAGTGCGGCACTTTCACAGCATCATCTTTCAAGATTTGAAACAGCTCAACTGGAATTCCATCACCTCCACTAGCTTTGTTCGTAGTGATGCTTTCTAAAGCCCACTTGACTTCACATTCCAGGATGTCTGGCTCTAGATTAGTGATCACATCATCATGATTATCTGGGTTGTGAAGATCTTTTTTTGTACAGTTCTTCCGTGTATTCTTGCCACCTCTTCTTAATATCTTCTGCTTCTGTTAGGTCCAGAGCATTTCTGTCCTTTATCGAGCCCACCTTTGCATGAAATGTTCCCTTGGTATCTCTAATTTTCTTGAAGAAATCTCTAGTCTTTCCCAGTCTGTTCTTTTCCTCTATTTCTTTGCATTGATTGCTGAAGAAGGCTTTCTTATCTCTTCTTGCTATTCTTTGGAACTCTGCATTCAGATGCTTATAGCTTTCCTTTTCTCCTTTGCTTTTCACCTCTCTTCTTTTCACAGCTATTTGTAAGGCCTCCCCAGAGAGCCATTTTGCTTTTTTGCATTTCTTTTCCATGGGGATGGTCATGGATAATGCATTTAATAAAATTTTGCAGATCAGGAGGCCTGCAAAGTATGAACAGTTGACTACCTAATAAACTTTTTGATAAAACTCTTTATGTAGAAAAATAGCCTGCATGATCCAAGAACTCAGGATTGCCATGAATTTCCCATAGCATGTAGACTGTCACCAAAAAGAAGACATTAATAAAATCATAATTATTTACTTCATAAATCAATTCAAACTGTTACTGTTCTAAGACTGGTAGTACAATCCTGTTATTTAGTGAAAAATGTGTTTATAATACACTCCTGGGTGGGAAGCTGTGTGACATTTTTACCCCTATTGTAAGTTACAATAAGTTATCTCAGCAACTGCTATTTACACCGAATACAGTCACGAAGAACTGACTCCATGCTGCAGCTGCTGCTAAGTTGCTTCACTTGCGTCTGATACTGTGCAACCCCATAGATGGCAGCCCACCAGGCTCCCCCATCCCTGGGATTCTCCAGGCAAGAACACTGGAGGGGGTTGCCATTTCCTTCTCCAATGTATGAAAGTGAAAAGTGAAAGTGAAGTCGCTCAGTCGTGTCTGACTCTTAGCGACCCCGTGGACTGCAGCCTACCAGGCTCCTCCATCCATGGGATTTTCCAGGCAAGAGTACTGGAGTGGGGTGCCATTGCCTTCTCCCAACTTACTCCATAGAAAAGACACTAATGCAGGGAAAGATTGAAAGAAGAAGGACAAGGGGATGACAGAGGATGAGATGGTTGGATGGCATCACTGAATTGATGGACATGAGTTTGTGCAAGCTCTGGGAGTTGGTGATGGACAGGGAAACCTGGCTTGCTGCAGTCCATGGGGTGCAAAGAGTCAGACATGAGTGAACTGACTATTCATCTCTCTGTGCATATATAACCACAGAACAGAAAAAAAAAAAGAACATAAAACTGAAGGCAAACCAAACCAAATTAAAACACAACAGTGAATCTTATGAAGAAATTGACCACAATGTCTATTCACTAGAAACACAGTGATTTTATCACTCCCTAGAGATTAGCACAAACAATGCCCAAAAGGTTAGGGAAATAATCTGTATTTCCTTTGGGATTGGGGCTATACACAAAGCCAGGTAGGAATGAAAGAGAGGGGTTTGCTATCCTTGAGTTTTCTGTGGGGATCATTCCCTAGAGACACAAATTTCTGAATATTCCTCAAGTATGTATAATTTAACTATATGACTTCAAGCCCAACATCAAGCAGGGATTGATTAGGACTATTTCTCACAGGAGGGTTTATGTGTGACAGGTTTAATTGGTCATATGGTCCCACGGAGCAGAAATGAGAAACAGGACAAAAATGAGAAGCCAGGATAAGGACATATTAGTTAGCCACTAGGGCTACCAATATGAGTAACTTGTATTTGACCCTATGGAAACTTCTGATAAAACTTGTAAAATGTCTGTTAGAACAGCAGAGGCAACTGCATAAGAAAGAGAGGTGCATTTATTTGTTTGTTCCTACCTTCCTTTTGGGCTTCCACAATGGACCGGCGGTAAAGAATCCACCTGCGATGCAGGAGGTGTCAGTTCGATCCCTGGGTTGAGCAGATCCCCTGGCGGAGGGTATGGCAACCCACTCCAGTATTCTTGCCTTAAGAATCCCATAGACAGAGGAGCCTGGCAGGCTTCAGTCCATAGGGTCGCAAAGTCAGACACGACTGAAGTGGCTGAGTACACACCATTACACCTTCCATCCAGGTCAAGATTGACTCATAAAGCATTAGCTTCTCTATAATTTCTGGAAGCACCTGTGTGAGGGTCAAGGTAGTTCACAGACTTCCTGACCCACATGTCAGAGAGATCACAGGTGAGGAAGTAATATTCAGAAACAGAAGCCTGATCATGTTCACGTGCACAAAATTTAAACAGTCACCACAGAAGTGACTGGAATAAGAGATGAAGAGGATTTATACAGTGGACAGAAGTTTTGGACACATTTCCTCCCTCATTAACGTCATAACATTAAGACAACCAATTAACAAAAATTAATTCCACTGAATATTTTTAGATAGTTAAATCATTTAAGAAGTGGCATCTTTTAGGAAACTGAAAGCAAATCTCTAGTTTGCATTATTGTATTATCTAATGGGAAAGGGAAGGTTAAATGCACTCTGGGTTTTTCTCCAAAACTTTCCTGTCAGAGCCCCTATATTTTTCAAATTTTCCTTCTAGTTCTTATAATTGAAATGCTAGGAAAATCCCCCACTCTATTTCTGTCCCAAATAATAGATTTAGAGACTAACAAGATACCATCATTACCCTGATGATCTTCAGCTGTACCATTCATTTCCTCTGGACTCACATGGCACCGAGCCTCTGCTGCCTTTGCAGCCAAGTCCAGAGGAAAGATGAGCTGGCATACTTCCAGATCATTAAAGACAGCAAGTTCTGGCCGGTATGCATGAGAAACACCAAGGGAATTGAAAATAGGAAGTTTGGGCCTTCTCAAATGAGGTGACACACATAGACCTGCCTAGTATCAGTCTATTTCTAGATCTCAATCTGCCCAAGCATTTTCAGGCAGCACCTATGAATGTGAATGCCTCTAGTCTTCTCTCACTTAACCCAAACATTCAATGATTCAGTGTTTGCCCAAAAAAACTTCAAACAGACTCATGAGCAGGTGAACTGAAGATGGTTATGTTGGTCTGGTGGAAGAAAATTTTAAATTCCTCAAAAGAAAAAAAAATGTACTTCTAAAGTATTAATTATAAAGTCTCTATCAAATCCTTTTAAAAAAGTAATTTATAGTAGAATATTTAAATGAGCTGAGATCTTACAGACTCTATTCCCCACCACCACTTTCTCTGTGCTATAATGGGATATATTTAAAGATAGGTCCTCAGAACAGAAATCCTTATAATCAGGCTCAAGTACTTCCCATGTAAGACTACTATTTTCTGATATGCCGTGACACATCACCAAATCATCACTGCTGACAAAATGGAGTTGCCTTCTGAATTTATTTATAAGTGTTAATACATGTGAAATGAGCACAGTTTAAAAAAAAACACACAAAAAAGTACTTGTCGATTTTTAAATGCACCATTTTTAGAGTGTCATAGTAGTGTACTGTAGCCAGCTTTGTCACTAATGGTTTATTTCCCATTAAAATTCATGGGAGAAATAAAACATCAGTGATGTTCTTCCCATCAAAATACATCAACTGACTAGCATTTTTACCATGTGTTTAAATTGCTATTATCTAAGATAGACCAGAGTTCTTTCAATGGTTTTAGAGGCAATGATAATGTCTTTATTATAAGACTCTGGCACAGAGAGTTAAAAAAAAAAAAGGATACTCAGGATTAAACACACAATACTGCAGGAGGCTCCTGAATTCAAGATGGTATTCAATTTCCTGAAATTTCTACATGGTAACTTTTTGAGATCTAATGTCCTCCTTAAACTTTCATCATTTTTCACTTTTAAAAAAAGCATATACTGAAACATTAAAAATTCAGCTTATATGATCTGCATAGATGCTCAATAATTGTTTGCTGAAAGGTAATGTCTCAGTTATATATCTTATTTTCTCATCTCTTAATAGATGTGTTTATTTTTGGAGGAAGGCTGTGGAAAGAAGGAGATTAAAAAATTTACAGTATAAAAAAAAGGCAGTTAATGCATTTCTCCTCAGGATTTCCAAGAACAAAGGATGCTACATTATTTTATTATTATTATATTTATATTATTTATAAGAAGATTCATTTATAGTTTTGCTATTTAAAGGCACACTCATGTACATATGTGTGTGTGTGTATGCATTTACACATACACATATAGCTGCTTTAATATCCATAATATTTTAGAGAGGAGAGCAGAAAAAGTATGATTTTACCATTTTTACAACAAGATACTTGGTTTAAAAGACATATAACAAACATCCTCAGACTTCTAACTTCTGACCCAATAATCCTTCCTTTACTCTTGCTACTCAAAGTGTGATCTGCAGGGCAGTAGCATCAACATCACCTGGAAGCCTGTTTGGAATGCAGATTGTAGGCTCTAAACCAGACCTACTGAGTCAGAGTCTGCCTTTATTAAGTTCCTCAAGTGATTATTCTGCATAGCCAAGCTTGAGAAGCACTTTCTTCTGCCACAGAGCCTCCTTCATATGAAGTTCCCCATCAAATAATTAAGATTATTGATGGGACACATTCCTTACTCATGTTTTATATCTAGTATCTCTAGCTTTATCGTCTGAGAAAGGGAATATTTTAACAGGGTGATGTTTCTTGATGATATATCTAGCAGTGGGCCATTATTCAAATGCCATGAAGCTTATACAGAGAAGATCCTGCTTTCTCAGGTATCAGGCTCCATCTAGGCCAAGTGAACTCTGCTTAGCACGGTTCTGCTCTCTTTCTACCTGAAGCTAAAACTAACAAGGATGAAGTGCATCCAATCAAACAAAGTATATAGGGTTTTAAGACTTGATGTCCCTGGTGGCTCAGATGGTAAAGTGTCGGTCTACAATGCAAGAGACCTGGGTTCGATCCCTGAGTCAGGAAGATTCCCTGGAGAAGGCAATGGCAACCCACTCCAGCACTCTTGCCTGGAAAATCCCATGGACGGCGGAGCTTGGTGCAGGTTACTGTCTATGGGGTCACAAAGAGTCAGGCACGACTGAGTGACTTCACTTTCACATTCACTTTTCAAGACTAGTATAATTATGATATCATGCACTCAAACTGTTGTATGTACAACTATATGAAGTGGGTTTTACTATTTCTGTTTTACACATCAGGAAACTGAAGCTTATAATTTGTCTGTGGTCATATAGATAGGGGTCCAAAATCACTGCAGATGGTGATTGTAGCCATGAAATTAAAAGACGCTTACTCCTTGGAAGAAAAGTTATGACCAACCTAGACAGCATATTACAAAGCAGAGACATTCTTTGTCAACAAAGGTCCGTCTAGTCTAGGCTATGGTTTTACCAGTAGTTATGTATGGATGTGACAGTTGGACTATGAAGAAAGCTGAGCACTGAAGAATTGATGCTTTTGAACTGTGGTGTTGGAGAAGACTCTTGAGAGTTCCTTGGACTGCAAGGAGATCCAACCAGTCCATCCTAAAGGAGATCAGTCCTGGGTGTTCATTGGAAGGACTGATGCTGAGGCTGAAACTCCAATACTTTGACCGCTTGATGTGAAGAGCTGACTCATTTGAAAATACCCTGGTGGTGAGAAAGATTGAGGGCAGGAGAAGAGGATGACAGAGGATGAGATGGTTGGATGGCATCACCGACTCAATGGATATGGGTTTGGGAAGACTCTGGCAGTTGGCGATGGACAGGGAGGCCTGGCATGCTGTGGTTCATGGGGTCGTAGAGAATCGGACGTGACTGAGTGACTGAATTGAACTGAACTGGTATGCGAAGTCAAATGTATTTGCATCTGATCCCAAAGTCTGTCCTCTTAACCAAAAGGCTACCCAACTTCCTAAATTAAGGTGAGACATTGTTCACTGTGTGGGATGTGTGTGTGTGTGTGTGTGTGTGTGTGCGTGTGTGCGCGTGTGTGTGTGTCTGTGTTGTTTCAGGAGCGGAAAATGTGGGGAGATATTATATACACTCCAAAAGTCTTATGATCTTTACTCATCTAGTGTTGTACATGTTTATTAAATATGAACTGATATTATATGAATTAACATTTATTTTTCTCTGTTAATTACTAATATTTGAAATCCATTTCTCTGTATTTATTTTCCCATTAATATTATAGTACTTATATTATTAAGTATCCCCCTCACTTAACATGATTTCTCTGGATATACTATTTAACCTTGGTGTAGTTGAGTGGGTGTAATCAATAGGCTAGGGATGTTTTCAAACATTTTCTGATAGGTAAAAAATATAATTACTGCTATGGACATATCAAAGAAAAGGCTATTCCATTACTTCAATACTGCATATTTTGATATCTCTAGTGAAGATGGTGAGACCCTACCAAGACAATAAATGTTAATTTCATTTACTCATTCTGTAAAATAGGGGTGAATATGGCTTGCTGATAATGATTTTATTGAGATATCAAGACAAGCAATATACATGAAATGTTACCATCATTCAATAGAATTTTTTTTTTTCTTTTACCATCTACGCTGAAAATTTTACTTATGTATTATGACAAAGTGCACTACGGAACATTGATAACCTAATGTCATCACCTTTGTACTTATTTCTTTCACTGCTTGGGTGACTGTTTCCTCAAATGACATATATATATATATATTTTTTTTTTTCTTATCAATTCAGGATACTGCTTAAATGAAAACTGAGAGAGGGACTTCTCTGGCCATGGCATGCAAAGCAGCAGGCTATAATTCTCTTGATTTTTCTTCAAAGTATTTGTCCTGCAATTATCTTCTATTCCTATATCTGATTTATTATCATGAGTCGCCCACCCTAGAACATGAGTTCTACAAGAATAGGAATATGGATACTTTATTAACCATTCCATAATATCTTCAGAGCCTAGAACAGTCGCTTTCAAATAGCAGAAACATAGCAAATGTTTGTGGAGTGAATGAATGAACTAAGTTTATGTACAGACATAGGAAAGTGAAAGTCACTCAGTCATGTCCACCTATTTGTGACCCCCTGGACTGTAGCCTGCCAGGCTCCTCTGTCCATGAAATTCTCTCGGCCAGAATACTGGAGTCAGTATTTTTTTTGCAGGTAGATATTTTACTCTCTGAGCTACCATAGAAGTCCAAGAGTACTGGAATGGGTAGCCTATCCTGTCTCCAGGGGAATCTTCCTGAGCCATGAATCAAACCAGGGTCTCCTGGATTTCAGGCAGATTCTTTAGCAGCTGAGCTACCAGGGAAGTCCACGTACAGCAATAGGCAAGGAATTAATAAAAATGGCACTGCTACTACTTATATCAGCTAATGTTCTTAATTATATACCAAGAATTACATGCTTATATCAGCACACTCTTACAACAACCTGTGGGAGTAATATCATTAGCTCTGTTTTCTACATGAGGAAATTAAAGTTTAGACTAGACTAGATTAAGTTATTAAGTTTAAGTAAGCTCCAGGAGTTGGTGACGGACAGGGAAACCTGGTGTGTTGCAGTCCATGAGGTCGCAAAGAGTTGGACACGACTGAGCAACCGAACTTAGATTAAGTTATTGATTCTCAACCTTGGTTACAAATTAGAATTATCGAATAACTCTAAATATTGGTACTTGGCTTTCAGCTTCAGAGTTCTGATTTAAGTGCAATCTTTACATTTGTTGTTCAGTTGCTCAGTTGTGTCTAATTCTTTGTGATGTCATGGGCACAAAGGCACACCAGGCTTCCCTGTCCTTCACTATCTTCCAGAGCATGTCCATTTAGTCGATGATGCCATCCAACCATCCCTTTGCCTTCTGCCCTCAATCTTTCTCAGAAACAGAAACCTCCACACTAAAAGCAACTAAACTAAAATCTCTAGGACTAGGACAGGAAATCAGCATTTGTTTTAAAGTTCCCATGTGAATCTAAAGTATAATCATCATTGAGAATCTGTCACTGGCTTCAACAAATTTACTAAATTCTCCATGGTCACATGTTTAGGAAGTGGTGGAGTGGAAATGCAAACCCAGTTTCTCTGACTTCTACCCAATGCTTCCTCTATATTTTACACAACTACTAATGTAGAGTGTGAGCTTCCCAGGTAGTATTAGTGGTAAAGAACTCACCTGCCAATGCAGGACATATGAGATATGGGTTCAGTCCCTAGATTGGGAAGATCCCCTGAAGAATGACATGGCAAGCCACTTCAGCAGTCTTGCCTGGAGAATCCTATGAACAGAGGACCTGGAAGGCTACAGTCCATAGGGTCGCAAAGAGTCGGACGTGACTGAATTGACTTATCCTGCACGCAAGCACGCAAGGTGGAATGTATGGTATTTTAGCACATTGTCACCTGCAATATGGGACTTCCCAGGTGGTGCTGGTGGTAAAGAGTCTGCCTGGCAATGTAGAAGACAGAAGAGACGTGGGCTTGATCCCTGGGTCAGGATGATCCCCTGGAGAAGGGCATGGCAACCCACTACAGTATTCTTGCCTGGAGAATCCCATGGACAGAGAAGCCTGGTAGGCTACAGTCCAAAGAGTTGCAAAGACCCAGACATGATTAAGTGACCGAGCATGCTTTGAGACAATATAGATATATATCATATGTCTATAATTGCATAATTTTAAGGATTGTGATGTTCTTACAACCAGTTTATTGTCTTAAGTGAAAAAAAAAAACAAAAAACAGACAGCATTTACTGTCCCCTGTTGCTCTGTACTGTATAGGAGGCATTTACTGTCCCCTGTTGCTCTGTACTGTATAGGAGGCTTTTACTGTCCCCTGTTGCTCTGTACTGTATAGGAGGCTTTATGGAGTACAATACAGACATAGATTGTATATATTCTGACAATATAGGTGAAAGAACAGGCCCTTAAAACTGTTCCTTCAAAGACTATAATAATGTTTTAAAAAAGCAGAAATGTCTTACAAAAGCACTGTGCTATAACTTGATAAAACAAAATAAAGGAGATTTCCAGTGCTGGTATACTACATTTCAAGCCAAGTCTGAAAACTTAAAAAAAAAAAAGAGTCTCCAGAATATAAAATTTGTTTTTATTTTTTAAAACATGATTCCAAATATTTTTTATTTTATTTTTTATTTTCCAAATTGTTAAGTTCTAAGAGATCATAACATCTTCAAGTGTGACAATGCTTTTAAAGATGATAGGCTCAAGAGTGAGAGGTTTGCTTGTGTGAGCAAGACTTTCAGCCAGATATATAGATCAAGATAGCACCACACCACTGCATTACACAGTGATAAATGACACAGGCTCTGAAGTGAGGAAGACGGGTACATTTACCACCACCACCACCACAAAGAAGTGTATGAAGATAAAGGAGATAAGGTAGAGAGAAATATTAGTATAGCACCTGATTCATATTAAATATTCAACTTTTGTTGCTGTTTTACAGTCATCATGTGCTACTTTCTAGAATTAAAAAAAAAAACTGGATGCATTGGATGAATTCAAGTAGAATAATTCCACAGAAGTAAAATCTGTTCATCTTAGTAGCTTTTTCTAATGTATTAATTGCTATGGGAGATGTCCAGGAAACTAAGTACTGCATAACTTAGTTGGAAAAGTAAAGGATATGAATGAGAAACACAGTACAAACTAGCACATTAAAAGTATTTATGATAAACTAATACTCATCAATGCTGGAATGGAATAAATATTAGTAGCATTTGGAAGAAGAAATAATTATTTTGGTTAGAATGAAAAATAAGTTTCTTTGATAAGGAATCACTTAGAAGGCTACAGAAGTAATAAGAAAGTCTACACTTTCCATTTATTTGTACCTTCACCTATTCAATATATTTTTATCTAGTGCTTACTACTTGCCATTCTGTCTTTGAAGTGCTCTGGTGATATAAGGGTAAACAAGACTCATACAATGTCTGATCACATGGAGTTTACATTCTAATAAGAGATGTCAGCAAACAAATGGTTTATTATTTATGCAACATTATAAATACATGATCATTTTAGTTAATGACGTATTGCAGGGAGATACTTTTAAAATTTCATTATTATTTTATTTCCCCAGCTTTACTGAAGCATGATTGACAAATAAAAATTGCATATATTTAGGTTGTACAGCATAATTTTCAAGGTGTAAAACATGATTTAATATACATTTTGAAATAATATTGCAATGAAGCTAATAAACACATTCATCATCTCACAAAGTTACCGTATGTTTTATGTTTGTGTGTGGTGAGAACATTTAAGATCTACTCTCTTAGCAATTGTACAGTGTAATAATAGTTATTAAAGAGCTATTATATAAAAGTTACATAAGTATATAAATAGAGTTAATAACATCACATGTGACTAATCATTATTAAACTACTATATTATTAACTATAGTCACCATACTTTACATTAGAACTTATCTGATTGAAAAAAGTTTTTAAAGATGAAAGAAGATAATTAATATGAAGTAGGAACCTCAGCAAAGGTGGCGAGGGGAGTCTAAAAATAGAAATTAATGAATAAAATGAACCAAACTGCAAGTGCTTTCAGGAAAATTATTTTAGAAAGGGCACACTCCAAGAATACAATCCTGAGGAGAAAATTAGTTGATTTATTCTACCATTAAAAAAGATCACTTTTCAGAATATTGTGAATATAGCAGAAAAGAAATGCAGAGAAAGAGGAAAGGAAAGAAAGTAAGGAATGGGCAGACATAAGATAACTGTCAAAGGTGGACCTGACCATGTCTGGCAATTGCCTGGGACTGGTGCTGAGGGAGGAAAGTTAAGGAGAAATGCCAAGAGTTTGAACCAGAATTATTTCTCCATTGTGTGCCTTAGTTGCTCAGTCATGTCTGACTCTTTGGACACCATGGACTGTGGTCTGCCAAGCCCCTCTGTCTATGGGATTTTCCAGGCAAGAATACTGTAGTGCATTGCCAGGGGATCTTCCTGACCCAGGGACCGAACCCAGGTCTCTTGCATTGCAGGTAGACTCTGTCTGAGCCACCAAAACATTCAAGAAAAGGAGACTGTGGAAAACCAAGGTATTTGATTTCAAATGACTCAAACTGAAGATGGTGAGACATCATAGGGGCAAGAATCAGCTGAAGATACAGTGCTTAGATGAAAAGTCGAGTTTAGATAGGTTTTAGAAGTAAAAAACTTACAAGTAACAAACAAATTCCTGAAAAAGCAGAGGATACAAAACAGATGCTTAAACATCAGTTACAAGTCAAAGAAAAAATAAGTGCAAAGATCACATCCATTAATCTGATATGTCTGGCATACAGGATACACTAAAGCATATATAAATATTTGTAGACATTAAGATGAATACAATGTATTTCAGTTAGCAGTATAGAAGGAAATCACAATGCCAAGATTTAAGAAAGTAAAAGGAGGAGAGAAGTGGACTAGATGTTTATCTGTCAGGCTCTGTTTTGGCTCTACTGATCACATTATCTGACTAATTCATCTTGTGTCTCATCTGATTAAGAATTGAGAAAATCTGTCATTTTGGTAAATAATCTCCCAGATTGATCTGAACAGAGGTATTAGTGGATTGATATGTTACTGTCTAGGAAAGGAGGTATTTTGATAGAGAATTACTGAAAATACAATACATTTGTGTGGAAAAGAGGAAAGTAAGAATAGATAGAAAAGTGAGTGAGAAAGGCATAGTGGAGAGTAAGAGAGACAAATACACTCTAACTAAAACACTAAAAGAATAATATGTAGATGCAAGACGAAATTTTATTTCTATTATTACTGAATCTACAGGTTAAGAAACAAAAATGCTAACAAGATGGACACTGAGTGGCCCCCACTTTCAGTAATTTATTTATAACAAAATGGAACATCTCAAGTAAAAATAGGTATCACCTCCTATCCTTATATTTCCTAACCAAATCTTTCCAAAAACAAATATTTGAATAAATATGAATTATTTTTCTCACTATTGTGCATAAATCACATTGCAATAAAATTTTAAGAAGTATTCTAATATTAAATAACTTCATAAGTGTACATTCCTAAAGCACACACACACTCACACACAAATAGGAAAAAGCTATCAAGAACACAGTCACATCCTCTTTAGTGCCTAAGGATGGTGATATTGGAGAAATGATTTCAAAGAAAATGTCCTTTTTATGCTTGAAGAATTCAATTTTCCTGCCAATAATATAATTATGCTTAGTTGCTGATGGCAATGGATATCTCTTGCTTTTGCATTCATCAAATTTAGCACATGGTATGCATTACT
Organism: Cephalophus harveyi; assembly: GCA_006410635.1. Lineage (NCBI taxonomy): Eukaryota > Metazoa > Chordata > Mammalia > Artiodactyla > Bovidae > Cephalophus > Cephalophus harveyi. The sequence goes on from SJYT01083903.1 coordinate 451,900, forward strand.
ATTTTCACTTGTCACTGTGGTTCTTAAACCCAGTTTTATGCTACCTATGAATAAAAGTCTTTTGTTAGAGATTAATGCTCTAGTGATTATTTTGCTTTTTAACAAAGGGAGATGTTACATTTAGACTTTCTTTACTTCTTATTCTACATAATTTGAATAGTGCTTAAATGTCATAAAGCAACATAGTATACACACAACATTTAATGCAACATTAAGATAAAAGTGAGTAAAATTTATAACATTTATATAAACATATACATAAACAGATAATATATGTATAAACATGTACATAAACATATGCATGTGTATGTTTATGCATACACACATACAAATATTATTAATGGTAACTGCATGCAAAATTACAGAAAAAAAGGAAGCATTTTGGTAAAATCATATCATGCCTTACTACTATTTCATCACACAGATAATATGATCACTATAAGAAGACAGATCATATTTTCTTTCATAAAACATTACATCCTTGGCTATTAGACAACACTGTGGGAAATCCAAGAAGACAAAACTTGAAATATTGGTTTTAATGTTTTGTATTATTATTGTGTAGCATGCAAAGTTTCAATTACTAACTCTACATAAACTGAACTTGCTCTTCAAAGTGAGCAACAACATTAGTAAGATAAATGAACTTAATTTCAATTTAACATAGACAGAGCTCACAGTTTAGATAAACATGTAACACTCTTTAAAATATCAAAATGCAAAACATTTGAATCTTAATTCCAGTGCATTATATGGTCCAAGTGTACTCTACTTCACCACTCTCATCTACCTTATAACAATCAGAACACGAATCTTAAAATCATTCTGGACTATGAAGAACCTAAGAATTTTGTCTCTTTACTTACTAAACACTGATACAGAAACATACCATTCTTAGCTCTATTCTCAGATACCTAAGTAAACTGTCAATTTATCAGATTGTTTTATGTCATTTGAGAAAATACTGAATCTGATTGATCAAAAGCATATACACAGAAATTTATATTTTACGTTGATACTTAAAGCAATGATTCTTCTAAGCCTTTTAGTCTTTAAAATTCTTTTAAAAAATCACTAAAGATCTCTTACTATGTATTTTTCTTTATCCATACTCACTTAACCCAAAATTTTGCTCAATTGTCTATTGGATCTATATCTATGTTTACATTTATGGATAAATATTCTGATCAACTTCAGCATTTAAAACAATTATTGGCTGATATTCATTTCATTGATCAGCATACCTTGCATTAGATATGGAAAGCTGTAATGTTTACTGAAATAAGTTATAGTAACTCCATATTTGCAGCTATTTTCTATTTTGTCTCAAATGATACCAGTGGCCACAGCTTTCAAATTATTGCATTAGTAACACTTTCTGTGTCTATGGATTAGAAAATGATCAATCCACTTTAGAGCTATTACATAGTCATGGTCCATGACTCACAGCAGGTGGCTGAGGAGAAATTTAGTGCCCTCAGGATCAAGGAAGTTTTTTTCTCGACTGTTAAGAGACAATTCTCCATGGGTCTCTTACGGATCTGCATTTCCTGCATGTGGAACCATTTGTTCTGGACTATTTTTTTAGAATGCTTATATAGCAAGACAGTCTTAGGAGGGAGACCATGTATCTCATATAAGAGTTCCTTACAATTTTTGAAGACAGGTATATATCTCTCTCCAAGGCAATGGGCTTAACAATTGCCCTTTTTAAAAAGATTAGAATTCCCTAAACTCATTGTTCCTCCTTTGTAATGCAGACCAAGTGCAGCTGATGTCGTATCCTCTTCATTGGGACATATGGAAATTGAGGCTCAAGGAAGTGGCATGAAAGCTGATATTTTAGGTATCCTCATTGTTTCGAGCAATAAACTGTGGCACAGGCATCATTTGACTTCTGCCACCATCCATGAATCTGTAGTCTAACTTTTTTTTTAATTTGCAAGTATAGCAAAATTTCAGATCTTTCTTTGATAGTTTTTGATAGTTTGGGCTAAGAAGATGAGATGCTGACAAAGGAAAGGCTTTCTAGAAAAGGAAGCATGACAGGCAAGAAGTCTCTAGGAATCAATGGCAAACAAACTGATCAAACTGAATGGTCAACTGGGTAATAAACTGTCATCTATTTTATCATCGGTTAATGAGGAGGCACTGGGGAGGGGTCTGTAGTTTGCATACTGTAAAATAAGATCAAAGACAGCTGTGCTAATAGAATGCTGGTATTGAACGCTCTTCTACATAGGGAAATTTCTCAACAGTCTGGCAGTTATTCTCAGGTGCACATCATACTAACAACTATTATTAACATTTGTATACAGAGGAGGGGGCAGAAGTTGCTACCCATTTTCAGAGAAGTTTTAGAGATGATTACACTGAGTTAAATAAGTGAATTTACGACGACTAAAGGAAGAAAACTGGAGAAAGAAATGGCAGTCCACTTCAGTATTCTTGCCTGGGAAATCCCCTGGACAGATGAACCCTGTGACTACAGTCCACGGGGTTGCAAAGAGCTGGACACCACTGAGTAACTGAGCACGTGCACGGACATGCACACACACACACAGAAAGAAATCAGACTGATTGTTAGAACTTTGGTTCACTTCAGAGGTGAGAGGGCAAGGGGAATAACGCTTGATAAGGAAGAATGACAATGGCAGGACCATCTAATGACTTACACTCTTCTGCAATGTATAATGTCAACCACAGATTTGGAGATAACTTTAAAAACAGTGTCAGACTTTATTTTGGGGGGCTCCAAAATCACTGCAGATGGTGATTGCAGCCATGAAATTAAAAGACGCTTACTCCTTCCAAGGAAAGTTATGACCAGTAGAGTTGGTCATATGGCTCTATGCAGAGAAGGCAATGGCACCCCACTCCAGTACTCTTGCCTGGAAAATCCCATGGACGGAGGAGCCTGGTGGGCTGCAGTCCATGGGGTCGCTGGGAGTCGGACACGACTGAGCGACTTTACTTTCATTTTTTACTTTCATGCATTGGAGAAGGAAATGGCAATCCACTCCAGTGTTCTTGCCTGGAGAATCCCAGGGATGGGGGAGCCTGGTGGGCTGCCGTCCCTGGGGTCACACAGAGTCGGACATGACTGAAGTGACTTAGCAGAGTTCACAATGGACAATGGAAGCTGATGTGATCTTGTGAGAAGGCCGCCTTGGGCCAATTCATCATACTGTTGTTGAGGATTCTACTGATCAATATGTATAGTACTGGTTTGTTAAATGCTTATACTATTAATGCCCATAAATGCCAGAGGGAATTCTCACAATTAGAAAGATCATCACTTAGAAAAGTACTATAAACTTTCATTCAAAAAAATTTAATGACTCTTTTAAAGTTCCCATAGACTATAAACCAAGAGACACTGGAACATATCTATGGACACTAAAAAAAAAAAAAAATTGTCATGGCCTAAAGATATTGAAATCATACAGAGTGTATTCTTTTATTACTGTGGAATTATGTCAGAAATCAATTTCAAAATATATTGAACATAAACCACATATTTCCAAGTCCAGTGTGACATTTACCAAGAGAAATCTTTGACTTAGCCATTGAAAGCCTCAGTAAAATTAAAGACTGAATAAACACAGAGGGTGATTGCAGAGAAGAATGTACAATATCAAAATGAGAAATTAATATCAAAGATACTTAAAAGATTCCATGTATTTGTAAATTAAATGTCCACTTTCAAATGATGGGTGTATCTAACAAGCCATAACAAATAAAATTAGGAAATAATTGTAACAGAATAAAAATGAAGAGAATTCATCAGAATTTGTTGCATGCATCTGAAGCTGTTCAATGCAACTAAATACAATGTGGAATCTTGAATAAAGTATGAAAACAAATACTGAGCATAAAATTTTATGCGATTTAAACAAGATCTGTACTTTAGTTAGTATTATTATATCAAATATTAATTTCCTAATTTTTTTTACAACATCAGTTCAGTCACTCAGCCGTGTCCGACTCTTTGCGACCCCATGAATCGCAGCACACCAGGTCTCCCTGTCCATCACCAACTCCTGGAGTTCACTCAGATTCACATCCATCGAGTCAGTGATGCCATCCAGCCATCTCATCCTCTGTCGTCCCCTTCTTCTCCTGCCCCCAATCCCTCCCAGCATCAGAGTCTTTTCCAATGAGTCAACTCTTCGCACGAGGTGGCCAAAGGACTGGAGTTTCAGCTTTAGCATCATTCCTTCCAAAGAAATCCCAGGGCTGATCTCCTTCAGAATGGACTGGTTGGATCTCCTTGCAGTCCAAGGGACTCTCAAGAGTCTTCTCCAACACCACAGTTCAAACGCATCAATTCTTTGGTGCTCAGCCTTCTTCACAGTCCAACCCTCACATCCATACATGACCACGAGAAAAACCATAGCCTTAACTAGACGGACCTTAGCAGGCAAAGTAAGGTCTCTGCTTTTGAATATGCTATCTAGGTTGGTCATAACTTTTCTTCCAAGGAGTAAGCATCTTTTAATTTCATGGCTGAGTCACCATCTGCAGTGATTTTGGAGCCCCCAAAAATAAAGTCTGACACTGTTTCCACTGTTTCCCCATCTATTTCCCATGAAGTGATGGGACTGGATGCCATGATCTTCATTTTCTGAATGTTGAGCTTTAACTCAACTTTTTCACTCTCCTCTTTCACTTTCATCAAGAGGCTTTTTAGTTCCTCTTCACTTTCAGTATTTATTTGTATCTTCAACATCCAATTAGAAGTGTCAAGCTTCACTCATTTTTTTAAATTACTAAAGTAATAAGCTTCCTACACTTTTATATTAGATGCCAGAATAAGCTGAACTATATCAAAGAGTCAATACCTAGGAAGAATGATAAAAAGTCCGGGGGTCCCCAAGGAGAGAGGAGTCTGAGGTTCTGAAGGAGGAGATAGGAGTCTGGAAGTCAGGAGGAGGAAAGGACAAACACTTTTTTTTTTTTCCCCCCTCTACATTTCTTAGTATTAGTCACATAAAACGTTTTTTCTTTAAGCCTCCAACTGATGATCACATTACAAATAACTCAGTTTAAACTCTGTGCTAAGTATTATATAACAATGTATCCTGCTTGAAGACAGTTTCTCCTTCCTGAAAACCTTCTGGCTAATCCTGTTATCTTAAAATGTAAATTATGAGAGTGGGCCTAGTAAAATCTTTACAACCTCCAGACATTCTTTTCACTCATTGTAATACCTAATCAAAAAGTATATAACTCCCCTGTTAACACTAGTGAGGTGGCACAATTTCTGCCCTCTTCTGATGTTGGAGAAGGCAATGGCACCCTACTCCAGTACTCTTGCCTGGAAAATCCCATGGACAGAGGAGCTTGGTAGGCTGCAGTCTATTGGGTCGCAAAGAGTCGGACATGACTGAGCAACTTCACTTTCACTTTTCACTTTCATGAATAGGAAAAGGAAATGGCAACCCACTCCAGTGTTCTTGCCTGGAGAATCCCAGGGACGGGGGGCCTGGTGGGTTGCCGTCTATGGGGTCACACAGAGTTGGACACGACTGAAGTGACTTAGCAGCAGCAGCTGATGTCTATGTCAGAAGCTTTCTCTTATCTCTTTTCAGTTCAGTTCAGTTGCTCAGTAGTGTCTGACTGCAACACCATGAGTTGCAGCATGCCAGGCCTCCCTGTCCATCAACAACTCCCGAAGTTCACTCAAACTCATGTGCATCGAGTCAGTGATGAAATCCAGCCATCTCATCCTCTGTCGTCCCCTTCTCCTCCTGCCCCCAATCACCCTCAGGATCAGGGTCTTTTCCAATGAGTCAACTTTGCATGAGGTGGCCAAAGTACTGGAGTTTCAGCTTTAGCATCAGTCCTTCCAATGAACACCCAGGACTGATATCCTTTAGGATGGACTAGATGGATCTCCTTCCAGTCCAAGGGACTCTCAAGAGTCTTCTCCAACACCACAGTTCAAAAGCATCAATTCTTCGGCACTCAGCCTTCTTGACAGTCCAACTCTCACATCCGTACATGACCACCAGAAAAACCATAGCCTTGACTAGACGGACCTTTGTTGGCAAAGTGATGTCTCTGCTTTTGAATATCCTGTCTAAGGTGGTCATAACTTTCCTTCCAAGGAGTAAGTGTCTTTTAATTTAATGGCTGCAATCACAATCTGCAGTGATTTTGGAGCCCCCCAAAATAAAGTCTGCCACTGTTTCCACTGTTTCCCCATCTATTTCCCATGAACTGACGGAACCGGATGCCATGATTGTAGTTTTCTGAATGTTGAGCTTCAAGCCAGCTTTTTCACTCTCCTCTTTCACTTTCATCAAGAGCCTTTTTAGTTCCTCTTCACTTTCTGCCATAAGGGTGGTGTCATCTGCATATATGAGGTTATTGATAGTCCTCCGGAAAATCTTGATTCCCAGCTTGTGCTTCTCCCAGCCCAGCGTTTCTCATGATGTACTCTGCATACAAGTTAAATAAACAGGGTGATAATATACAGCCTTGACATACTCCTTTTCCCATTTGGAACCAGTCTGTTGTTTCATGTCCAGTTCTAACTGTTGCTTCCTGACCTGCATATAGGTTTCTCAAGAGGCAGGTCAGGTGGTCTGGTATTCCGATCTCTTTCAGAATCTTCCACAGTTTATTGTGATCCACACAGTCAAAGGCTTTGGTATGATCAATAAGGCAGAAATAGATGTTTTTCTGGAACTCTCTTGCTTTTTCCATGATCCAGCGGATGTTGGTAATTTGATCCCTGGCTCCTCTGCCTTTTCTGGAACACGCATGAACATCTGGAAGTTCACAGTTCACGTATTGCTGAAGCCTGGCTTGGAGAATTTTGAGCATTACTTTACTAGCCTGTGAGATGAGTGCAATTGTGTGGTGGTTTGAGCATTCTTTGGCATTGTCTTTCTTTGGGATTGGAATGAAAACAGACCTTTTCATTCCAAAAACTCACTGCTGAATTTTCCAAATTTGCTGGCATTATTGAGTGCAGCATTTTCACAGCATCATCTTTTAGGAATTGAAATAGCTCAACTGGAATTCCATCACCTCTACTAGGTTTGTTCATAGTGATGCTTTCTAAGGGCCACTTGACTTCACATTCCAGGATGTCTGGTCCTATGTGAGTGATCACACCATTGTGATTATCTTGGTCATGAAGATCTTTTTTGTACAGTTCTTCTGTGTATTCTTGCCACCTCTTCTTAATATCTTCTGCTTCTGTTAGGTCCATACCATTTCTGTCCTTTATCAAGCCCATCTTTACATGAAATATTCCCTTGGTATCCCTAATTTTCTGAAAGAGATTGCAAGTCTTTCCCATTCTGTTGTTTTCCTCTATTTCTATGCATTGATCTCTGAGGAGGGCTTCCTTATCTCTCCTTGCTATTCTTTGGAACTGTGCATTCAGATGCTTATATCTTTTATTTTCTCCTTTGCTTCTCAGTTCTCTTCTTTTCACACCTATTTGTAAGGCCTCCTCAGACAGGCATTTTGCTCTTTTGCGTTTCTTTTCAATGGGGATGGTCTTGATCCTTGTCTCCCGTACAATGTCATGAACCTCCATCCATAGTTCATCTGGCACTCTCTCTATCAGATCTAGTCCCTTAAATCTATTTCTCACTTCCAATGTGTAATCATAAGGGATTTAATATGGTCATACCTGAATGGCCTATTGGTTTTCCCTACTTTCCTCAATTTCAGTCTGAATTTGGAAATAAGGAGTTCATGATCTGAGCCACAGTCAGCTCTCGGTCTTGTTTTTGTTAACTGTATAGAGCTTCTCCGTCTTTTGCTGCAAAGATTATAATCAATCTGATTTTGGTGTTGACCATCTGATGACATTCATGTGTAGAGTCTTTTCTTGTGTTGTTGGAAGAGGGTGTTCGCTATGACCAGTGTGTTCTCATGGCAAAACTCTATTAGCCTTTGTCCTGCTTCATTCCATACTCCAAGGTCAAATTTGCCTGTTACTACAGGTGTTTCTCGACTTCCTATATTTGCATTCCAGTCCCCTATAATGAAAAGAACATTTTTGGGGGTATTAGTTCTATAATGTATTATAGGTCTTCACAGAACCATTCAACTTCAGCTTCTTCAGTGTTACTTGTTGTGGCATAGACTTGGATTACTGTGATATTGAATCGGTTGCCTTGGAAACAAACAGAGATCATTCTGTCGTTTTTGAGATTGCATCCAAGTACTGCATTTTGGACTCTTTTGTTGACCATGATGGCTTCTCCATTTATTCTTAGGGATTCCTGCCCACAGTAGTAGATAAAATGGTCATCTGAGTTAAATTCACCCATTCCAGTTCATTATAGTTCGCTGATTCCTAGAATGTCGACGTTCACTCTTGCCATCTTCTCTTTGAGTCCTTCCAATTTGCCTTGATTCATGGACCTAACAGTCCAGGTTCCTAGGCAGTATTGCTCTTTACAGCATCAGACCTTGCTTCTATCACCAGTCACATCCACAACTGGGTATTGTTTTTGCTTTGGCTCCATCCCTTCATTCTTTCTGGGGTTATTTCTCCACTGAACTCCAGTAGCATATTGGGTACCTACCGACCTGGGGAGTTCTTTCAGTATCCTATCATTTTGCCTTTTCATACTGTTCATGGGGTTCTCAAGGCAAGAATACTGAAGTGGTTTGCCATTCCCTTCTCCAGTGGACCACATTGTATCAGACCTCTCCACCATGACCCATCCATCTTAGGTGGCTTTACACGCAAGTGCAGGAGGACAGAGAGGAACTACTCCACATTCAAGGTCAAGAGGGGTGGCTGTGAGGAGATATCCCTCGTCCAAGGTAAGGAGCAGTGTCTGCGCTTTGCTGGAGCAGCCGTGAAGAGATACCCTACGTCCAAGGTAAGAGAAACCCAAGTAAGATGGTAGGTGTTGCAAGAGGGCATCAGAGGGCAGACACACTGAAACCATACTCACAGAAAACTAGCCAATCTGATCACACAGACCACAGCCTTGTCTAAATATTGGATGGCATCACTGACTTAATGACATAAGTTTGAGTAAACCCCAGGAGTTGGTGATGGACAGTAAGGCCTGGCATGCTGTACTGAGCAAATGAACTGAAGTGACTGATATATAGCTTTTTATTTTCCAAGTCTTCTGTAAATGTGTTATCATACTTTCATATTAAAAATAAATAAATAAATTTTAAAGACACCAAAATTAACGACTCTTTTGAGCTGTGTCTGTAACTAATAGCCTCAGGTAAAGGACGGCCCTGTCACAGGAAGGCTACCAGCTATATTACTTTTGAAAATCAGCTGTTAACTTTTATTGGATCCTTGTCAAATATGAATGCCTGATCCATCGAATTACTGTGACTCATCAACTTGCTATTCCATTTTGGGTGGGTCAATTTGGATTTACTTTTTAACAAGGTAAGTAATAAGCCTTACTTGCCAAATGGAAATGGCATTTTAAAAAATGTATCCAGCCTGGCCTCAAAGACATGTAAGTTTTATAGGTAAAAGTGACAGCTTGTTCTTTTGGTGGAAACTTTATTTCCTACTCCATTCTTTCAGCAAAGCCTCTCATTTCATGTACCATCAATTCACAGTTTCCTCTAAATACATTGGCCTGATTCCACTATGGTACTTCTCGGTGGGCTCTGGCTGTTCAAACTCAGTTTGTTGTTGTCCTTTAGTTGCTCAGCTGTGTCTGACCCTGTGACCCCATGGACTGTAGCCCACCAGGCTCCTCTGTCCATCAGATTTCCCAGGCAAGGATAGTGGAATAGGTTGCAATTTCCTTCTCCAGGGGATCTTCTTGACTCAGGGATCGAACCCGAGTCTCCAGCATTGGCAGGTGGATTGTTTATTCCTGACCAAATCCTCAAACGAGCATCACTGTGTAAAATCTAAAACAGACATTGCCTCTGTACTCAATAAGCAGAACTCAAGGCCATTGACAAAGCTCAGATCAAGATGTCCTTGATGAACCTTATATATTTACTGATACTTGGATTGTTGTCAATAGCCTAACTGTGTAATCTGCCACTTGGAAAACTACAGGTTAGTCGATAAAAGACAATCCCTTTGGGGCTATGAAATGTGAAAAAAAAAAAAAAAAATGGAGCTGATAGATAAGCCATGTGAGTCAATGCAGATGTCCATGTCAAGGGCCTGTTTTCTAGTGAGACCTACTGGAACCAGATTGCTGAACAAGCCTGGACTATCCAAAGCACCATCATTGCTGCCTAGATCCATCATCCTAGTAGACGTGGCAATGCCTACTATTATAGACTGGGCACAAAGCAAAGGATTCTGTATATTTTGTACAGATAAGACTATCAAATATCACATTTGTTATTCCTGTCAGATGTCCCATTTGTCTTTTGGTAAGGGAAATCACTTTGCATGAGTCATATTCCTCCCTGCTCCTTGCAGATTGACTCCATTGAAACTTTGGCCTCAACTCTGAGTTATCAGTAATGTTTAGTGCTTTATAAGTGTTTGGCAATTTTCCACTTGCTGATCCAGTGTGATGAGCCAAATCCAGACATACTCTGGAGCTCTTAAAACAACACCTTGTCATGTGTTTGGCTTTCAGAACCATTTCAGTCTGAATGTATTTAACTTATCATCACAGAAGTCACTCAAATATGGGCTGATGGCAACAGTGTTTGGTGGGGGACTTCCCTCGTCGTCCAGTGGTTAAGAATCTGCCTGCCAATGTAGGGGACATGGGTTCAATCCCTGGTCCAGGAAGATCCCACATGCCATGGAGCAACCAAGTCAGTGCACCACAACTACTGAGCCAATGGTCTGCAACAAGAGAGTATCCCTTGCTCACCACACTAAAGAAAGCCTGAGTGCAGCAAAGAAGACCCAGTGCAGCCACAAATAACAATTATTTTAAAGAGTATTTGATGGACTTTTCATGTTTTCTACCACCCACAAGCATCTAGAATTATTGAATGCTGAGAAAGACTCTACAGAAATAAGCAAAAAAAAAAAAAAAAATCTAACTCTACCTATTCTTCCCCCCTCTTTTCTGGTCCACAAATTTCTCAAAGACAGTTTGGTTATTGAATGAAGCCATCTCAGAAAGGATTCACTGTTTCTAAGCTACTTCCTGGGTAGTGGTAAAAGACCTGGGGCACATACAGATCTATTTTGCAAATCTGAGATTCTACCTTGACCATTCCAAGTGCAGAACACTTTGTTTTATTCCCCTAACAGCAATACATTTCTGCTTGCCTTGTACACTCCATATAGTTTTGGCGGTTTGGGTGAAAAATGGCTTAGGAGATGACAACTTGTCTCTACTTTAATGACCTATATTCTTTGGTTGGACTGGCATAATCCTAGATTTAAGGATAACTGTCATTTGCATCTGTACAAAATGATCACCAAGTTCCTCTACAAAGGCCCACACTGACAAATGTGGGGACATATAAGGTGCCTGTAAGTTGTATAAAAATGTTTGTTATACTTTTCTCTGACACATTTGAACTAAATGTCTATACAAGAATACATGATAATCAGAAAAAATGTGGAGTTATCACTCCTGGAATAGGACACACTGCTTCTGTGGTAGTGAAGAGGGAGTAAGATTCTGGCATAGTGAAATAAGAGTATGAAGGAAGGAGGAACATTAATGATTTTGCTTTCCAGAGTGACTCCCGAAGACTTTTCAAGGGAAATATCTTGGTGTGGCCTTCGTAAATGGTTGAGTCCATAAATTTCACTTATGATAGATCTGCCATCTCCTGCCAGGTGTCTTTGACAATGGTTTGATCATGGTTGTTGTTAACTTTAATAAGAGGACTATGGGAACAATAGGACTATGGTAACAATACCTTCTACCCCTTCCAGATAAAACATCTGTTTATACCTCTATATATTCACTTCACATCTACTCTTATTAAAGTTTTCCATGGGGTAGACAAATACCAAACTTCTGGTAGTATAGAAAAACAGGACAGAGAGTCCTATAAACAAGGGTAAACCCAATTATCTGAACTTAACTGAGAAACCTAAATTTTACCAACCATCTGGTGGCACTTTGAAGATATACTCAATCTGTGTCCCATGAGTGATATATGTCTTCCTTGTAGGGTGTGGGCAACAATTTCAAACAGCACTTTCTTTCCAGGGGGAAGATGTATGCTTAGGGGCTGTTCTTGTGCTGAAGATGTATATTGCCAAGTTATTTTTTCTCAAAATATGGTGACAGCTGCCTTAGGGGTATTAATAAGAGAAATTTAATGTAGCCATTCGTAAAGAAAAGCACTGCCAAAGAATGTTCAAACTACTGGAAATTGTACTCGTCTCACACGACAGCAAAGTAACACTCAAAATTCTCCAAGCTAGGCTTCAACAGTACATGAACTGAGAACCTCCAGATGTTCAAGCTGGATTTACGAAAGGCAGAGGAACCAGAGATCAAGTTGCCAACATCAGTTGTACCATAGAAAAAGCAACATAGTTCCAGAAAAACATCTACTTCTGCTTTATTGACCACACCAAATTCTTTGACTGTGTGGATCAAAACAAACTGTTTCTTAAAGAAATGGGAATACCAGACCACCTTACCCACCTCCAGAGAAATCTTTATGCAGGTCAAGAAGCCAGTTAGAACTGGACATGGAAAAACATGGGAACAACAACAAATTGGGAAAGGAGTATGTCAAGGCTGTATATCATCACCCTGTTTATTTAACTTATATACAGAGTACATCATGCAAAATACCAGGCTGGATGAAGCACAAGCTGGAATTAAGATTTCCAGAAGAAATATCAGTAAGGACCTAAGTGAGGACTTCAAGTAGAAAAAACAACACTCCTGGCTAGCCCAATTTGCAAAGGGCAGGCCCAGGGGGAGGGAAACCATATAAAAAGACGAGCCAAAGGGCTCTCTCTTTCTCTCTCTTCCACACACTGGCATGCACCTCCACTCTCTTCACATCTTTGGGATGGCATGCCCTCATGCTTCGAGGATGGATTCTCCTGCTATCTTCTAAATAAAATAGAGCTGTAACACTGATTTGTCTAAGATCTATAACATGGTTTGTCCAAGACCCTAGAGATGTGACACACTGAGGACTTTAATGTCATCGTTCCAAATCTTTGTTGTGATGAGACAGAACCAAGGAGCATACACTCGCCTCACTATCTAGTCAAATCTATGGTTTTCCCAGTAGTCAGGTATGGATGTGAGAGTTAGCCTATAATGAAAGCTGAGAACCAAAGAATGGATGTTTTTGAACTGTGATGTTGGAGAAGACTCTTGAGAGTTCCTTAGACTGCAAGGATATCCAACCAGTCAATCCTAAAGGAAATCAGTCCTGAATATTCATTGGAAGGAGTGATGCAGAAGCTGAAACTCCAAAACTTTGGCCATCTAATGTGAAGAGCTGACTCATTTGAAAAGACTCTGATGCTGGGAAAGATTGAAGGTGGGAGGAGAAGGGGATGACAGAGGATGAGATGGTTGTATGGCATCATCGACTTGATGGGCATGAGTTTGAGTAAGCTCTGGGAGTTGGTGATAGACAGGGAAGCCTGGCATGCTGCAGTCCATGGGGTCACAAAGAGTTGGACATAACTAAGCAATTGAACTGAACTGGACTGAATGTAGCCATAAAATAACTATAGAGATCTCATCATTTGGGGTTACCTTGCCTACTTGGGGGAGCTACTGACTTTAGCTGAAGTGATCAATGACATCACCTATGTTCTGGAAGGCACACAGGTAAGCCTCAAGTTACTGGCCAGGGTTGTGAGTGATGGTAGAATTCCTCGATATATCTACCTTATGGGCCGAGGCAATTGTTAACACATTTCATAGTATTTGTATTAACACATTGACATAAGTGCAAAGATCAATACAGAAATGGAAGGAGAACTCCACCTGTATTTCTAAAGTAGACAGTGATGGTTGATAAAATTTGTTCTGTTAGTTGAGTCTGGGTCTCTGGAGGCTGGCCTCGTTTTATAGTTTGGAGTCCTGTTGATAATAATCTTAACTAAATGTTGTATGATGAAAAATGAAAAGATTTGTTTCCAGCCTCTGGCATTCAAGTTCATCAGAGTGTCTGACTAACGGGAATTCTCATGGGGAAATATACTAGGAGCCAAGACATAGAAATAAGGGGTAGATACTGTCAGGAGGCAATTCTCCATGGGTCTATGATAGTCTTTGCAAGCAAAGAACTAACTACTTTTGTTCTCAAACATCTATTTAAGGCAGTTTGTATATAGAGTAGCACTAGAAGAGAAGTCAAGGGCAGAGCAGAAGTTAAGTTAACTTTCAGCTGGGAGATAGTGTTTCTCTCTAGAACAAAGGAATAGGCATGCCTATTATAAATTATTTGGATTCCCTGTTTAGGGTGCCTTTCCTATAATGCAACTCACTGCATGAGCAGCTGTTATCTAATGCTCTTCATGTGTTCCTGTGGAGACTAGGGCTCAAAGAAGTGGAAGCAATGCCAATGCTCTGGCTAATACTCTTGTGAGTAGTAAAGTACCCTTTGTCTCTGACCTAGGGGTCTTTTGACTTCTGGTAAATATGGCTGATACCCCTCATCCAAGGTAAGAGGCAGCAGCTGCGCTTTGCTGCAGCCAGGAGGAGCGACCCCATATCCAAGGAGTGGTGGCTGCGTGGGTGCCAGAGGGCCTTGAGGAGCTATTCCACGTTCAAGGTTGGCAGGGGTGGTGGTGAGGAGATACCCCTCGTCCAAGGTAAAGAGCACTGGCTGCACTTTGCTGAAGCAACCATGAAGAGATAGCCCACATACAAGGTAAGAGAAACCCAAGTAAGATGGTAGGTATTGCAAGAGGGCAGACAGACTGAAACCATAATCACAGAAAACTAGTCAATCTAATCACATTAGGAAAACAGCCGTGTCTAACTGAATGAAATTAAGCCATGCCCTGTGGGGCCACCCAAGATGGGCGGGCATGGTGGAAAAGTCTGACACGATGTGGTCCACTGGAGAAGGGAATGGCAAACCACTTCAGTATTCTTGCCTTGA
>SJYT01083905.1:5030-18135 GCA_006410635.1 Cephalophus harveyi
ACTTCAGCTTCTTCAGCATTACTGGTTGGGGCATAGACTTGGATAACTGTGATATTGAATGGTTTTCCTTGGAGACGAACAGAGATCATTCTGTCGTTTTTGAGATTGCATCCAAGTACTGCATTTCGGACTCTTTTGTTGACCATGATGGCTACTCCATTTCTTCTGAGGGATTCCTGTCCACAGTAGTAGATATAACGGTCATCTGAGTTACATTCACCCATTCCAGTCCATTTTAGTTTACTGATTCCTAGAATGTTGACTTTCACTCTTGCCATCTCTTGTTTGAGCACTTCCAATTTGCCTTGATTCATGGACCTGACATTCCAGGTTCCTGTGCAATATTGCTCTTTACAGCATTGGGCCTTGCTTCTATCACCAGTCACATCCACAGCTGGGTATTGTTTTTGCTTTGGCTGCATCCCTTCATTCTTCTGGAGTTATTTCTCCACTGATCTCCAGTGACATATTGGGCACCTACTGACCTGGGTAGTTCCTCTTTCAGTATCCTATCATTTTGCCTTTTCATACTGTTCATGAGGAGATACCCTTCATCCAAGGTAAGGAACAGCAGCTGCGCTTTGCTGGAGCAGCTGTGAGGAGATATCCCGCACCTAAGTTAAGAGAAACTCAAGTAAGATGGTAGGTGTTGCAAGAAAGCATCAGAAGGCAGACACACTGAAACCATACTCACAGAAAACTAGTCAATCTAATCACACTAGGACCACTAGGTAGCCTTGTCTAATTCAATGAAACTAAGCCATGCTCACAGGGCAACCCAAGACGGTGGGTCATGGTGGAGAGGTCTGACAGAATGTGGTCCACTGGAGAAGGGAATAGCAAACCACTTCAGTATTCTTGTCTTGAGAACCCCGTGAACAATATAGTGCTCATAGGAAGGGCTTAATGTAAATGAAACCCTCATTTCTTTAACCAAAGGTTTTTCTGACATCACCTGTTGAATGTTCTCAAGTATTTACCTTGAGTTACCAACATTCTAATTACTTCTTCCAGCTGGGAGGTGGAAATAAATGCACCTGTAATATACAATAAGTTCCCCACATACAAGTGAGTTCTGCTCCAAAAGTGTGTTGGTATGAATCCAAAAGCATGAGTCCATTTTGTTCCTAGGTCCAACAAAGTTAGCCTAGATACCCAACTAAAACAATCAGCTATATAGCACTGCACTGTAATAAATGCACACATATAAACATACATAAGAGAACAGAGAAAATAAAACATTTTATTATTATATATAGTACCTTGAAAAGCACAGTAGTACAGTACAATAGCTGTCACAGAGGGACTAGCATGCATGCTTCCATCTTTGAAAGTTCACAACGTAAATGTTTGTATGTAGGGAACTTATTGTATGGGAAATTTCCTAAAATGACTTTGGCTAAGTGAATGGTTCATACTTTTCAATGGTGGAAAAATTAAGGAAAATAATAATACGTGTAGAATCAAATCAGTAGAAATCTTTGAGGCCCTGAGTTATTCTTATAGGTATTTTTAAACTTAAGGATTTACAGTAATTATTTAATATGAATAAGAAAAGTCAACTATTCCCACAATAATATATGTAAATGTGTTAATGGATCAGTCTCTAATAAGAGTCTTAAGATTTCTGATTCCCAGGTAATTATTTTTAAAATTTGCTTTTAAACCTAATTTTGGTATAGAATGTCAGACAGCATTACCTATCAGAAGAGCAACACAGTACGAGTAAAGCTACACCATTAGTGAAAGTGAATATACAATCTTGTTCTACCAACGTTTTTCATTTCATGAGGTAAATGGGATGGTAGTATCCACAGGAAATAACTAACTACTATTTTTCATATAAATGGAAACAGAAGTAGTTTTCTATTTCTTATAAAATTGAGAGCAATGGAATATTAAAAGAATGCCTTTAGCCTTTTATATTTTATTCAACCAATTTACACTGAGAGGTTAATACATATGAGCTAAGTTTGCTCTTTTTAATCTTTAAATGATTATTTAATTATGAATTACATATAGCTAATCTGGGTAAATGTTTAAAAAGACTTAATCTTTCCAGAATAAAGTTGCTTATATTCATGCATAAGCAAAGTAATGACCATACCATGACAAAGGCTATTCTGAATTAGGTGGTTTAATCTCATCACTTGATTTATAAAATTGCCAAATGGGGATAACCAGGCACCACTCAGAGATTTTCTCCAATAACTGAAAGCAGAAGTTTCTAGTCTTGATAAGTGGACCTAATGATCCAAGTTTAGGCATTGCCAGTATCTTTTCTTTCACCTATTCGCAAATCACATATTTTCACTCTTCTGGACATGGCCAAGAGTTTACGAGAGAGCTATTGACCGGAAACAGAGGGAAGCTCTCTAGGTCTGAACTGAGAAAAAGTAAAGCTCAGTTGAATTTGTATGCTTATTCTCCAAAGCCCTGAAAACAGTTCAATTTTAAGTATCAAATAAATACCCTTACTTTATATTTCCCACACGCTTGAAGGTTGAAAATAATGCTCTGCATCAGGAGTCTTATTTCCATGTCACCCTGTCAAACAGTTGTTGCCTTCAGCTATAAAAGTGCTGCAGTCTTGGGAGTGCCATGCCTGAGTTTTAATTGACTTCAAAGAACATCCACTCAATGAAGTGAAACTCAGTGTTGGAAGGAGATTGTCCCAAGGCAAATCAATAAGGTCATTTTAGGGGCTCTAAGTTTAAGAGGGAGTTTCCTCTAGTATATTCTCTCATATGCATCCAAATCTTTTTTTTTTTTTTTTTTTTAAAGTCTGAGTCCATATTATCCCTTTCTTTTATGTATAGCTATCATTCAGGTGGTTAATTTAAGGGCATTGTTAGCTCACTTTAAATGAGAACCATTGAAATCCAGTTTTGATTTATGTAAGAATTTCTTTAAAATGATAGATCTCCAAAATGTTTATGCTGTGATAAGAGTAATGTTTATTCTCAGTAAGTCTGGAGTAAGTCATTATAAAATATTGATTAATTTTTCCCCTATAGTAGGATACAGTTTCCTCAGAAACACATCTCCTATTAATATGATGTGTTTGCATCATGTTACAATTTGCATCATGACACGATCTCTTATGCTTCATTTCTGATGGATTTTTAAAATATTCACATAGTTGTATATAAATCAGTGGTTCAAACTATTTGTATGTAAAAAGACTTGTAAATTCTTAAATATAAGGTTATTTTGATATGAAGTGATTTTGAGAAGATAAAATTTAGCAATTGTGAGAGACTTATTAGGAGCTATAAAATGTTAGTCCTAATCACTCTCTAAATATAGCCTATATTCATATGTTAGAGATTTTGGTTAACATATATGCTTTCAGCAAGAGGTCTTATATGGTCATCACATTTATTTATAAGACATCTAAGGAAAGGAAACCTTTAAATAATTCCCAAACATCCTTGCAGTCCCTCAAAGACTAATTATTCTTCTGAGATAGCAGATTTCTTTAAAGGAACATTATAAGGAAATGCTATTTACAATGAAAATAGTACTTTCTCCTTTAGACATAGTGTTTTGCCTGCAAAACATAGGTCTTAGTTATAAAATAATGACAAGCTTGGCAGTGAGGATACCAGGATACCAGAGTATCACTGAGCCTTCCCCTGCTTTGCTGTCATATTTGATTTCTTCAAACAAATGAACTATTGGCAAAAAAAAGAACATTATATTGAACACATGTCAACTGATGTGGTCCCTAGTTACTTACAATGCACATAGGATTTTGAATAATTTGACTGCTGGCTTTGTAAAAATAAATCCTCATTGCCTATTGAATGGTATCAGAAACACTTTCAGCAATCACATCAAATTTGATTTTTTAAAGATAATAAACAATTCAGGTAATTACTAGGTTTTAATACTATATTTAATGCTGTATTTAATCGGAGAAGGCAATGGCACCCCACTCCAGTACTCTTGCCTGGAAAATCCCATGGATGGAGGAGCCTGGTAGGCTGCAGTCCATGGGGTCGCTGAGTCAGACACGACTGAGCGACTTCACTTTCACTTTTCACTTTCATGCATTGGAGAAGGAAATGGCAACCCACTCCAGTGTTCTTGCCTGGAGAATCCCAGGGATGGAGGAGCCCAATGGTCTGCCATCTGTGGGGTTGCACAAAGTCGGACACGACTGAAGTGACTTAGCAGCAGCAGCAGCAGCAGCTGTATTTAATACTGTATTGCATATCAAGAGGAAGTCATCCCTATCCCATCCAGACATGTCCATCATTATCAAGGTGGGATTAGTCTATTTTTATAATGGAAGTTATCTTTTTGGTTCCATCCATTTGTTTCCCACACACTGACAGCCTTGCCAAGGCATGAAACTTCTACTCTCTGTGCATCAAGTCTCCCATTTCTCCACCCTTGTGACCTGATTCTTGCATGGATCTAGTGAGTCTAGATGGCAACTGTCTCCCTAATCTGGACAATACCTACCTAGTCTGTGCACAGGGCATAGACAAGGTATTAGTTGCTTGGGTTGTCATAACAAACTGGACGGCTTAAGACAAGAAAAATTTAGTGCATTACAGTTTGGGAGCCTAGAAGTCTGAAATCAAGGTGTTTGCAGAGGTCCCTCTGAAACTGTGGAAGGAATCTTTCTTGACTTCTTCCCAGCTTTTAATAGTGGCTAACAATCCTTAGTACTCTTTGGCTTGTAATTATATCTGTCCAGTCTCTGCTTTTTTCACCACATGGCCATCTTTCTGCCATCTTCCTTCTGAGTGTGTCTGCTTAAATTTCCCTTTTTAAAAAGAACATTAGTTGTACTGGATGAGGGTTCACTCTAATTGCCTTACCTTGGCTTGACCCAATCTACACAGAGTATATTTCCAGATAAGGTCACATTTTGAGTTACTGTGGGTTAGGACTTCAACATATCTTCTTCTGTGGAGCACAATTCAACCCATAACAGAGAATATAGTTTGCTTATTTTTTAAAAGATTGTTTTCAGAGGTGAGGGATATACTCCTAGACATAAAAAGCAGAAAGACAAAATTCTGGTTTGTTTGTTTATACATTCTGTTTGGTAGGGAAATTTTGGTGTCTTCAGTTGCACTATTTACATTCTTTTAAGTCTACACTATTTAGTACATGGTTTGTCAAATAAAAAGAATTCTAGTCATCATAAGATGTATTACTGATTATTGAATTTCCATCATAATATATGTCATGAAATCAACAGAGTACTTGCTAGTTGCTAGGTCCCTAGGGACATTTAAATAGGACAGGCAGTCAAAACAGTGAGGCTTTAACATTTCTTTCCCCATCACTTTCTTTATATATATATATATATATTTCAAGTATTCAGTCTTTAGAGAATGTTTCTTCCTTAGTCATTTCACCTCTGCCTTTTATTCTTCCTTTTACCAAGTCCCAGAGCTTTGAATTGTGTTGATTTATTCCAGGAAACAAAAATAGCATTTTACTTTACCATAGCATCTGTCAAAGAATGGACGTGCTGTTTCTGCCTTCGACTGAGCCATCTCTGCTTCACTGATAATTAACGTGTTTTGCTGTTACCAAACAGTACCTGCACAGAGTAATGTTTTCAGGTGCCATAAAAGTCATTTTACCTGAAAGTGTCATTGATTTACTTGTGGCAATATAGGATTCCTTGATTAAGAATTTGACAAATCCCCACTGAAGCTGCATAATAAATCAATCTTTTACTGGAAAAGCCTGAGAGGGGGGTAAAGTGAAGATGCTATACATTAATACCTGGGGGAGAGTTACTAACCCCTGTTCTCTGGTGATCAATCACCTTGGCTGGGTTGGACTGACAATGTCTGGAGGTCATCTGGTTAATGAGACAGCACTGGGAAAGTCCCTTCCAGGATTACATTGTATCAGTCAATCATTAACATCCATATTAGACACCCAGATCCATTTGCTACATTTGAGAAAAAATCTAGTGAAATATATTCAGAGTGAACTAATGATTATAAATGAATTACATAAAAAACAGTTAAGAAAAAAAATATGACTTTGCTTTTAGAGTACCTTCACTGGGAAGAATTATGACAAAGTTGGCTTGAGGTTTTGTTATCCACCCCCAGTCTTTTTAAAATACCAATTAACAATTGAGAAATTACATTATTTTTATTTTAAGTGGATCAGTAGTGACGATATCAAGATTTGATTGAGATTGCAACACTGTTGACCAAATATCAACATGTAGAACATGGATGTCTGGAAATTATCTCAGGAATATGTGTGCTTGAAAAACATGAAAACCAAACTTCAAATAAAGAAAACATTTACCTTGCATGGTTCTTTTCCTTCTTTCAGGAATATTACTTTTGGCTATTAACTGCAGGGATGAATTAAAATGCATATCTTTCTTTGTTTTCTGAGAAAATGAAAGTGGAAAAGGAGTTAGGGCCCAATGCTCATTTAGATTTCATTTTTAATCTCTGATAAAAAAGGCAAATTACTTTATTTCTCTCAGATAAATAACAGACACCATTCATCTTTATATCCTCAGAAACTAGTAAGGAGACACTTGGAACCATTTTATAAACTGTTTTTTCCTTTGTTTTCTTTATAACAATTTAAAATTATTCAAATCTCATACAAAATTGATATTCACTACTTGTCTTTCTAAAAAACAGACATTTCTCCAAAGAAGACATACAGATGAGATGTGTATAAGAGACAGATTCATAACTGATCATTTTTTTGCACATCCAGCTGATTTATAAAATACATCTTAATTCATAGTTTTTGCAACTTTTACTACACTTAAAATATTTGTACACAGGCTTCTCTTTTAGTTATAATTAATTATAAGTAAACCATTTACTTATAATTAATGCATGAATGAACTTTAAGTTTCATAACTGAGGTGTTCTTAAAAGAAGCCTTCTAAAAATATTTTCCACTTACAGATACAGATTAAATTGTTTTTTATTTATTAAACTTATTTTGTGTGTGCTTTCTGAATTTCTGTATATACTACTTAACCTAAAACTAACCTAGTAACCCTACATGCCACATGATCCCTGTGGCAGGATCTCTTTGTCCAAGGATAGCTTCACTGCTATCAGCAATCACACAGGGTCTTCTGCTGTGTGACTTTTCCACACCCATCACAGGGTAAGGCTTCCCTGGTGGCTCCGCTGGTAGAGAACCTTGCTGCCAATGCAGGAGATGCGAGAGACATGGGTTCCATCCCTGGGTCAGGAGGATCCCCTGGAGAATGAAATGGCAACTCACTCCAGTATTCTTGCCTGGAAAATCCCATGGACGGAAGAGCCTGGCAGGCTCCTGCCCATGGGGTCACAAAGAGTCAGACACACCTGAGTGTGCTTGCACATGTCAAGTGGTAAACTCAGGCACCTTTCCCTTGCACCTGGTATGGCCTTCTTATCTCACTTCCATCCGTAGAAGATGGTACACATGATGCTGCATGCTTTCTGAGGCTCAGCAAAGGAAGTCTTGCAGCTCCTGCCTCAGTCTTTTGGAATCCTCATTTCTTCCTCATGGAATGGATCCTCTCACAACTTCCCCGGCTGCTTTGAGAAATGTCAGTCCCATGAAGGGAGGAGGAGATATGAGTTAACAGTCTTAGGTGAGCTCACACTCATGTTATTCCAGCACAGAAGTCACATATGTCATGGAAAAAGCTTCCAGATAATACTGGTCCCAACTCACCTGAGACACCAAATGCCCCCCAGATGTTTCAGTTTGCAGCCAAGGTTCCAAACGTTGTGCAGCAGAGATAAGCCAATCACTGATCCTTTCCTGAACTCCTGACTCACAGAATCTATATTTGTGTGATACTGCTAAAATTGGCTGAGTTATTGGAACACTTTCTCAATAAATAACTAATATTCTTAAATAGCTACTTCAGTAAAACATTGAATATAATGCAATGGACTATTTCTATATCCACATATGAGCTTTCTTAATATTTTTTAAATAAAATAATATCAGAGATCATATGTAAAGTAATAACAATATGGGAAATATAGGGCTATCTCATTATTACCATATTAAACAAGATAAATCAATTAGACAGACTAATTCCCTGATTTTGTACAATGTTACGAACCTCCACCTATAGGACTTCAGGCACTCTATCAGATCTAATCCCTTGAATCTACTTGTCACTTCCACTGTATAATCATAAGGGATTTGATTTAGGTCATACCTGAATGGCCTAGTGGTTCATTTAAGTCTGAATTTTACAATAAGGAGTTCACGATCTGAGCCACGGACAGCTCCCGGTCTTGTTTTCACTGACTGTATAGAGCTTCTCCATCTTCAACTGCAGAGAATATAATCAATCTGATTTTGGTGTTGACCATCAGGTGATGTCCATGTACAGAGTTGTCTCTTGTGTTGTTGGAAGAGGGTGTTTGCTATGACCAGTGTGCTCTCTTGGCAAAACTCTGTTAGCCTTTGCCCTGCTTCACTTTGTACTCCAAGGCCAAATTTGCCTGTTACTCCAGGTATCTCTTGACTTCCTACTTTTGCATTTCAGGCCCCTATGATGAAAAGGACATCTTTTTGGACTTTTTTTATGTTAGTTCTAGAAGATCTTGTCGGTCTTCATAAAGTCGATCAACTTCTCTCTGGCATTAGTGATTAGGGCATAGACTTGGATTACTGTGATATTGAATGGCTTGGCTTGGAAACAAACAAAGATCATTCTGTCATTTTTGAGACTGTACCCAAGTAGTGCATTTCAGACTCTTTTGTGAAGTGTGAGGGCTACCCCATTTCTTAAGGGATTCTTTCCCACAGTAGTAGATGTAATGATAATTTGAATTAAATTTGCCCATTTAGGTCTATTTTAGTTCACTGATTCCTATAATGTTGATGTTCACTCTTGCCATTCCCTGTTTGACCACTTCCAATCCACCTTGATTCATGGACCTAATATTCCAGGTCTATGCAGTATTGTTCTTGACAGCATTGGACTTTGCCTTCACCACCAGACACATCCACAACTGGGTATCATTTCCATTTTGGCTCAGCCTCTTCATTCCTTCTGGAGCTATTTCTCGGCTCCTCTCCAGGAGCATATTGGCATATTGGGCATCTACCAACCTGGGAAATTCATCTTTCAGTGTCATATCTTTTTGCCTTTTCATACTGTTCATGGGGTTCTCAAGGCAAGAATGATGAAGTGGTTTGCCATTCCCTTCTCCAGTGGACCACATTTTTTCAGAACTCTCCACCATGAGCTGTCTGTCTTGAGTGGCCCTACACAGCATGGTTCATAGTTTCACTGAGTAGAAAGGAGAGATAAGAAAGCCTTCTTAAGTGAACAATGCAAAAGAATAGAGGAAAACAATAGAATGGGAAGACTAGAGATCTTTTCAAGAAACTGAGAGATACCAAGGGAACATTTCATGCAAAGATGGGCACAATAAAGAACAGAAATGGTATGGACCTAACAAAGGCAGAAGATATTAAGAAGAGGTGCCAAGAATACACAGAAGAATACATGGAAGAACTATGCAAGAAAGATCTTAATAACCCAGATAACTGTGATGGTGTGATCACTCACCTAGAGCCTGGCATCTTGGAGTGTGAAATCAAGTGGGCCTTAGGAAGCATCATTATGAACAAAGCTAGTGGAGGTGATGGAATTCCAGCTAAGCTGTTTCAAATCCTAAAAGATGATGCTCTGAAAGTGTTGCACTCAATATGCCAGCAAATTTGGAAAACTCAGCAGTGGCCACAGGACTGGAAAAGGTCAGTTTTCATTCCAATCCCAACGAAAGGCAATGCCAAAGAATGCTCAAACTACCACACAGTTGCATTCATTTCACACACTAGTAATGTTATTCTAGTAATGCTCAAAATTCTCCAAGCAAGGCTTCAACAGTATGTGAACCATGAACTTTCAGAAGTTCAAGCTGGCTTTAGAAAAGGCAGAGGAACCAGAGATCAAATGACCAACATCCACTGGGTCATAGAAAAAGCAAGAGAATTCCAGAAAAATATCTATGCCAAAGCTTTTGGCTGTGTGGATTACAATGAACTGTGGAACATTCTTAAAGAGATGGGAATACCAGAGCACCTTACCTGCCTCATGAGAAACCTGTGTACAGGTCAAGAAGCAATAGTTAGAACCAAACATGGAACAATGGACTGGGTCAAAATTGGGAAAAGAGTACATCAAGGCAGTATATTATCACCCTGCTTATTTAACTGATACGCAGAGTACATTATGAAAAATATTGGACCATAAAGAAGGTTGAGCACTGAAGAATTGATGCTTTTGAACTGTGGTGTTGGAGACTACTGTTGGGAGTCTCTTGCATTGCAAGGAAATCAAACCAGTCAAAGGAAATCAATCCTGAATGTTCTTTGGAAGGACTGATGCTGAAGCTAAAGCTCTAATACATTGGCCACCTGATATTTGGCTGACTCATTTGAAAAGATCTGGATTCTGGGAACGACTGAAGGCAGGAGGAGAAGGAGATGACAGCGGATGAGATGGTTAGATGGCATCACTGACTCAATAGACATGAATTTGAGCAAATTCCAGAAGATTGTGACAGATGGGGACCCCTGCTGTGCTGCAGTCCATGGGCTTGCAGAGAGTCAGACACACCTGAGTGACTGAACAACAACATCCCTCATCTGGATTTTTATGAAAGATAATACTAAATATATAATCTGAAATCAAGATATTTAAAACCTTAAAGCCTCATAGTTAAAATAGTAAGTAGTGTATTATTGTTATAAAATAACAGCATTATTTTGACTAAAACATACTTTCTTTTGATTTTATATATTTATTATCTAGTTCATTTATTTAATTATATAAATACTGGTGTATTTAATGCACTATTGAGGTTTTCTCAAGAAATAAAAGCTGTTCTCCCAATCATATTTCAGTTGTTTCCTTTAATTTAGTGAGGTCCAGAGTAAATTATAGATTAATTGTGGTAAGTTTGATCACATAACTATTTTCATTCCAAATACATACGAATCTTGGCAGAGCTGTAATAAGAGTAAATATTTAAATAATGTAGATGATTAGCCAGGCATTTTTCCAAATAATTAGAGATCTTTATTATATCTTCATAATAATAGGGATGCCATAATATGCTATACTTTTTATCCTTTTTTTTTAACATAAGAGGAAAGTGAGACATAATTTACCTCAGTTCACTCAACTAGGAAGTGTTGGAGCTGGGATTAAATCTTAGCCATCTGACTCCAGAGACTGAGCTCTGAAGCCCCACACTCTATTGTCTCTGCAAAGGCAGAAAAGCAAAGCAAGAAAAGAGTTGGTTAGAATTTAATGAACACCCAGTTAAAATGAAGTTAGAGCATTTATAGATTCTTTCGCAATCATTTTAGCTTTGATGCCATGCTATAACTTAAAAATTCAATGGTTGAATTGATTTAAGGTAAAAAGGAAATGAAGTCACTGGGCACCTTGTTTATATAAAAGAAAACTGAAATTCAGTTTTGTTTTTATGAGTTTATACAAATCATAATATAGTAAAGAATAGAATTAATGTTGCATTGCAAAGGACAAAGAACACCAGGAGACAGAAGGCATCTGGCTTAGTGTCCAAAGGAGAGGCAGCTGTGCTTTGAAACATGGGCATGTAGCACCATAAACTGCCCGATATGCGGCAATTCAACGCCTGACAGCGTGCACACCTGAACTTCTTTCTCACTGGTCCACTCCACATGCACTTCACCTTGTACACACAGCTTCAATAATTACTGCTTTGTCAACATGGAAAATCTTCCTGAAAAGGCTTAACGTAATTGCAATCTGTTAATAGGACTCCTCTTTATCTTTTCATTGCCTGTGCCAATGGCATTTCTTTATAATTAATTTCATATCTTTAATGGACAGTATAAAATACTATATTCAGAAAATGACCACTCTTACTATTCACTTTTTTTTAAAAAAAATTGAATTTGTAGCTAATTCCCGCAACTTCTGAAGAGAGGAAATGACTAATGCTATTAAATCAAAGCCCTATCTTTAAATCTAATTATGTGAGGCCAAGGTATGAATATCATTATTAATATCATTCTAGTAATCTGATTGAATATTTTTAAAAATTTATTTGATGATTACATATTTCTTTCTCTATATCTCTCAAGTCCTCCCACAAATCCATTTCTTCTAACCTTCTCCCATACCTCCAGCTCCTAATTCCTTATAAATCTCTCTTTGAAGGAAAGAAAAATCAGTAAGACTTGATTAGACCATTTGAGCAATGCTTTAGTTTCCAGCATTCAGAACTAACTCCTGAGTTTATTGACCACATCAAGCCTCCAGAAATGGCCAGAATGCCCAGCAGGGCAGTATTTGATACAAGCTTACTGAAGTGGATATTTCCCCAAGTACTCCTCTCTTTCCTTTGTTACTAAGAGGGATGTAAGGCATAAATCAGTTAATTTCAATTCCCTACAACTCTACCAGATCCTAGCAACCGTTCTTGGAATATCAACTGCACAAACTTCAAGCAATTATAAGAAACTTAAAGCTCTTTCTTTTCTTCTTAACTTTTCAGGTGTTCCTTTTAATATTATTAAATTAGTCTTTGCTGAAACAAAAGGCACTTGATAGGTGTCTGAGGAAGACAAGGATTCTATATTGTGGACAAAACTGGAGAGACTTACGTTTGTTAGCAGAGATGTTCTGGGTTGCAATTATGATAAACAAGTTTATCTAAGGCTTGGACATGAGAACTCTACCTAGAAACACACTTCAGACACTGAGATTTATGGTGAGTTGGCATTGGGCAGAAAGAGAAGCATTTAGAGGAAACAGGGAATGTCTGGAATTATCGCTCCAGTTTATTGTGGTTGAAGATGGGAAAATTATCAAATTAGACTCACAGTACAGAATTACATATTACCCTCAATTATTTATTACCAATCGATATTCTATTCTTTATAGGAAAAATGACTCTGCATATTTACTAAAAGGATGAAAGGAATAGGTGATTATACCTTATTGGTAAAATTCTAAAATAAACTTTTATACAGTGATTTGCTCATTTATTTTTAGCTTATTCTGGAAAGAATCTGAAAATATTGATGCTCAAAAATAATTATAATTTTAAGGCTAAAA
>SJYT01083905.1:22496-64448 GCA_006410635.1 Cephalophus harveyi
GTGTCATCTGCATATCTGAGGTTATTGATATTTCTCCTGGCAATCTTGATTCCAGCCTGTGCTTCTTCCAGCCCAGTGTTTCTCATGATGTACTCTGCATATAAGTTAAATAAGCAGGGTGACAATATACAGCCTTGACGTACTCCTTTTCCAGTCTCACTGGAGCCTCCATATCTTTAGTCCAGACTATTGCTTTCTTTTGTCTGAAATACTACAATAATCTCTGATATGGTCCCTTTCTCTTCTTGATTCCAAAAAATCTATTCACTACCCAACAGTCAGGGACACTATTTTAGTGCAATCATGCCATGAGATATCACCTCATATTGGCCAGAACACGTATCATCAAAAAGATTATAAAAGCAAATGTTGTTCAGGATGTGGAAAATAAGAGAACTCATATTCTCTACTCTGGAGAATGTACATTGGTGCAGCCACTGTGGAAAACAGTATGGAAGTTTCTCAAATCACTAAAAATAGAATTACCATATGATTTGGTGATTCCACTCCTGGATATATATTAGAAAAATATTATAATACTAATTCAAAATATACATGCACATCAATGTTCATAGCAGCATTATTTACAATAGCCAAAATATGAAAACAACTAAAGTGTCCATCAACAGATGAATGTCTGGAGAAGCCATGGAATGAATTGTTTCCATTTACAGCAACGTGAATTGACTTGAAGGGTATTATGCTAAGTGAAAGAAATCTGACAGAGAAAGACAAATGCTGCATGATTTCACTTATATTTTGAATTTAAAAAAATACAAGAAACTAGTGAGTAACACAAAAGAGAAGCAGATATAGATTACAAACTGGTGGTTATCAGTGGGGAAAAGCAACGTAAGGGTACAGGGAAAAGTTATTATGGGATTATAGAGACTTGTGTAAAATTTTTGAAAAATTTAAAGCACTAGATTATTTAAAGAATCTTTCCTTCAAAAGAAAAATGTGAAGAAAAAGTCACTAAAGAAGGAACATCATATTTCACATCTACGTGGAGTAAAACAGACATGAAACTATATAAGTGTAAAATTTATGCAAAATAAAAATCTACGCATTCATTTTTAAGCTAAAAACTAGATAAAACATTGTGCTATCATGCCAAAGTTCTGTCCCATGAACTCCGTGTCCCATCAGGCCATCCAAGGTTTGCACCCCTGTTCCTGTCCCTCCAAAGTCGCTTTCTACACCTCTCCCCATTGTTCACACTACTCCAACCACACTAGCTTTCTTTGTGTGGAGAATTTCAGCTGTTCTTACTGTGCCTAAATACTACCTCCCTGAGAGAGCCACAGGACCACAGAAGTTTCTCCAAAATGTCTTAAAGTATATGCTTAAATGTTATCTTATCGGGAAAGACTTTGCTGTCTCTTTTAATCTCTTAGTAAAGGAGGAAATAAAGCAGGCTCTCTCTTGAAAACAGGACTCCATCTTGAGCTGGACTGTGGATGTTGAGCTATATGTCCAATGTATCTATGGAAATGACATACCAACTCGAAAACCGGGCCCCCGGAAAGAAGAGCCCCAGGGCTCTCCATCACCTAAAAGAATACCCTAATTATCTGTGTAACCAAATAGAGTCACACATTCTATTATGTTTATTGGGGAATGACCACAAGCCTATTGATAATTGTCCACTGTTAACTAGTTAGGTTTAAGGCATATGAATCATGGGTTGACTTTGATTATATCTTTCTTTTTCCTTTGTTCAGACTAGTTTCAGGGAATTGGGGGAGGTGGGTTTGGGCACGTACACTTAGGGTATGTAAAGTTTTCACAAAAACTGGTCAGGGCCCTTGGCTAAGAGGTGACTCTGCCTTGGGCCCGCTGGTGTAATAAGCTGCACTCCATTTTCTGCATTGTCCTTCTGAGTGAGTTTGTTTCCCGGAACCCGTGGCTACAACATTAGAAGGGGGGCCTTCCATCTTACCCCATTTTTTTTTTCTTTCAGTTCTTTCAATACTTTTAAATGTGCACTATGATATCAAACATATTAAAGAAGGTAAAAATATGTATATGTGTAGAGTTTAAAGAAGCAAATTAAATGAATGTGCCTGCTACTCAGTAGAAGGAACATNTTTTTTTTTTCTTTCAGTTCTTTCAATACTTTTAAATGTGCACTATGATATCAAACATATTAAAGAAGGTAAAAATATGTATATGTGTAGAGTTTAAAGAAGCAAATTAAATGAATGTGCCTGCTACTCAGTAGAAGGAACATGATTTTATCAACCCCTGTGAAGCATCTATGTACCTTCACAGACTGCACATACTCTACACCACATCCTTGTCCCTGACGCCCAACAGAAGAACCTACTATGATTTCAGTTTCATGCCTTTTTCAATAGGCTTACCCCATATGTATGTACAACTGAAAGATATACTACTTAGTCTATTTTCTATGAAAAGAATGATTCTTTCAGGTAGTCTATGGTTTTTGCCTCAACAAAGTGCTTTTCTGATTCATCCATATTGATTCAGATAGATAGGATAGATTAAATTCTACTACTTAATCTATCACATGAATATCAATAATTCTGAAAGGCCTAAGATTTAATCCTACTCTAGGGCTAACCAGTTAACCTGTCACAGTTTCATGACTGTTGCTAGAAGACACAAAACCTCTTGGGTCAGAGACAAAGAACTTTATTTCTCACACAGAACAAGCAATAGGAGTAACAGAATCTTTGCTCAATACCCCAAACCCCAGTTTCCACAGAGCAACAAGACGAGGCCCAGGTGATACTTGGATGCACAGCGGATTGTGTCACAGGAAAGAGCACTGAGATTATGAATGCAAATCTTTTGTAATGAGTATTTAGCATTTTTGCCCTTAGCTGTCCAGGAAAGAAAAGGAAAGAAAGAAAAGTTAGCGCTAAGTCATGTCTCAGAACAAGATGTGCGGAAACATTAAAGACCTATGATAAACTGTCCCTTGCTGCTGCGAAGTCACTTCAGTCGTGTCCGACTCTGTGTGACCCCATAGACGGAAGCCCACCAGCCTCCCCCGTCCCTGGGATTCTCCAGGCAAGAACACTGGAGTGGGTTGCCATTTCCTTCTCCAATGCATGAAAGTGAAAAGTCAAAGTGAAGTCGCTCAGTCGTGCCGGACTCAGCGACCCCATGGACTGCAGCCTACTAGGCTCCTCCGTCCATGGGAGTTTCCAGGCAAAAGTACTGGAGTGGGATGCCATTGCCTTCTCCGGGGAGCTGGTATAGTCCAGATCATTTATTCTATACTTGTTAGATGAGTGAATAGTTTCCAGATTTTTGTACTATTAAAAATATTGCTGAAAACATTCTTTTACATGTGGTTTGGTTAACACATGCAAGAGTTTTTAAGGGAATATTCCTAAGAGGGGAGTTGCTGGGCTGTGTTTTCACCAACAGTATATACTCATTTTCGTTCCATTTCATCCTCAATAGTCCTTTATATTGTCAAACCTCATATTTTAGCAGTTTCATGGGTGTAAAATCATATCTTCATAGAGTTTCAATTTTTATCTCCTCCTCCTGCTGCTGCTGCTGCTAAGTCGCTTCAGTTGTGTCCGACTCTGTGTGACCCTATAGACGGCAGCCCACCAGGCTCCCCTGTCCCTGGGATTCTCCAGGCAAGAACACTGGAGTGGGTTGCCAATTCTGTCTCCAATGCATGAAAGTGAAAAGTGAAAGTGAAGTCACTGAGTTGTGTCCAGCTCTCAGCGATCCCATGGATTGCAGCTTACCAGGCTCCTCCATCCACAGGATTTTCCAGGCAAGAGTACTGGAATGGGGTGCCATTGCCTTCTCCTTTTTGTCTCCTAATACCAATTAAATTGATCATCCTTTTTGATGTTTTTGCTTCTCAGAAAATCCTGTTCACAGTTTGACCCATTTTTATACTTAGATATCTTTTTCTTGTTAATTAAGTATTCTTTATGTGCCATGGATACTATACTTGGTTAATTTTATTTGGGGATATCTTCCAGTTTGGGGGTTATGTTTTTTCTATCTGTATGACATCTTTAGAAGAACACACTCTTATTGAACTTATTTTTAATGTAATTAAAATTGTTACAGTGTCACTGATAATGTGTTGTTTTGCAATATGTTAAATAAATCTATTTCGAAAGAGGTCATAAAAACTTTTCATTGATGATTTTGTTGTTTTGGTTTTGTTCCCCTTCTACTTAGGATAAACTAGTTTCTGGAATCTGAGAATGCATGTCTTCTATTCTAGAACAAATCCAAGTCATTATTATTTTGATTATTTCTTCTCTCTCATTTTCCCTATTCCTTTCTTTAAGTGGTCAATAGCTATTAACTGAATAAGTTTTATATGCCAAACTCAATTTAAACATGTCAGTTCATATCTTTCCTTCAGAGTTTCTAAAGCTTCCCCCTCCACCATATTTGTCTCTCTATTTGAACTGCATTCATGGATGGAGGAGCCTGGTGGGCTGCAGTCCATGGGGTCGCTAAGAGTCGGACACGACTGAGCAACTTCACTCTCAGTCTTCACTTTCATGCATTGGTGAAGAAAATGGCAACCCACTCCAGTTGTTCTTGCCTGGAGAATCCCAGGGATGGGGGAACCTGGTGGGCTGCTGTCTATGGGGTTGCACAGAGTCAGACATGACTGAAGTGACTTAGCAGCAGCAGCAAGTTAATTTATTCAAATCTACCAGTTCACTAATTATCTCTTCATCTGTGTTGAATATGATTCTTCTATCTGCTAAGTACTCAGTGGACTTTTTTATGTTTTGAAAATTCAATGTATGTTTTTTCATTTGGCATAATTTTCATTTTTATTTATACAAACATTTAAAAATAGAATATTTCTCTCTGAATCTTAAAATTCCAGCGCACTCATTTCTACTGTTTGGTTTTCCAGCTTTTTTTTTATGTGTCTTACAATTTTAGTGCGAGCTTTTTTGTTTTGCACTTTATCTGTAGAACCTATTCATCATCAGGTTACAAAGTGTCTTTTCCTAGGATTTCTATGCTTATGTAGGACAGTTGGGAGTTAAAAAAAAAAAAAGTAGCAAAAAAATTAAACTTTAGCATATGGAAGGAGGAGAGAGAGCTAAGTAAATTGAATTCTAGCCCATATAAGTACAGAAATACCAGGATGAAGTGTTGTTTTCATTTTGTTTTGTTTTGTCTTATTTTGCCTTGTCTTTTTCCTCACATTGCACCTAGAGCTGTAAACACAGTAATATTCTTTAGTTTTATTTTTCTACAGGTTTTTTTTTTTTAATTTTTTCTATTAGATAAGAAAAGTTATCTTCAGCAATGTTTATTTTATATAGGCATTTTAACTTTGTTAAATTAATATTTGTTAAATGAAGTACAAGGGCTCCCCAGGTAGCTCAGTGGTAAAAGAATCTGCCTGCCAATGCAGGAGATGCAAGAGACACGGGTTCCATCCTTGGGTTGGGAAGATCCCCAGGAGAAGGAAATAGCAATCCACTCCAGTCTTCTTCCCTGGAGAATGTCATGGACAGAAGAGCCTGGTGGGCTATAGCCCATAGGGTTGCACAGCATCAGACACGACTGAGAGATGGAACAAGTGAAGCACAGGATGCCCCATGATCAATCAGGGTTCAACAGACCTTAAGAAAAATTGAAATAGAAAAATTTATGACTGATCGGTTCTAGAGAAGTACATAACAAGATCCAAGGTGCCATACAGAGAGGTTAAAGCAGGGTATAGAAAAAGGAGAAAGAACCTGGGCACATAACTTTGTTAGGGTTCATGGGTGGAGATGTTTGAGGTTCCTGGGCAAAGGTCAGACAGAACCTGGGGTATGTTGCATCCTTCACTGTTTTTTTGGGTTTGTGACATCACAAGAACAATTTTTCAGATCTAGATTAGTCACACTATGCCCTCTATTTCTACACAGACACCCCCCACCACACACACACACAAAACCAATCCGACTGTATCATTTCTGTGTCACTTAATTGACTCTTCATTTTGCTTTGCATTTGTGTGAGCATTTCTAAGGACTGAGTCTTTTACCCTCAGCTCTTTATACTTCAACAAAAATCAGTCATTCTACTAAAATTTTTTTGACAATCAACTATAATTCTTAACTCCAATTTTGGTCCCTCTTCCACTCTCTCCATGCCCCTACTGCCTATAGGACATTTCAGTTCATATGGTTAACTCTAGAAACTTAGTGGTTGCTATGCTTTTACAAAAGTTATTATCTCCCAGGAAAAATAAATCACTTATTTGCATGTCTCTCTAAATCCTATAAATAATGTCATTATTCTTCAAATGATCTAGGCTCCACACCAAGGGTCAACTTGTACTTTCTCTTTATACACCATCATTTTCTCTGGTATCTTTTCCTACTATATTTGGCATCTCTCTTCTATATTGTTAATATTATAATAGCCTCCAAAGGGTCTCCCTGCTCTAGAAGTCCCTTCCTTCTTCAATTTGTCCTACCTAGGACCAAGTGAGCCAGCTGGGAGAGCTTTATAGTGAAAAAAGGGGAAGACTTCAAAGATGCTCTGATCAGAAGCTTCAGCATGAGGAAGCTGGAGGGAACTGATTAGAAGCAGGTCATGACCTTTCTGACCCAGGTATCGAACCCGAGTCTCTTGGCAGGTGGCTTCTTTATCACTAGCACCACCTCGAAAGCCACTGCATCTTACAGTGGAAATCATTTGACTTTCTCTGATTGGGCCTGAGTTGGAAATAGGGCAAAACATAGGGAAGCTGGTAGTCATTGATCAAGTCTTTATGGTTCTGAGCCAGTCACTACAGAATTTGTTGATTGGCCTCATGGGCTGGTTGCTAAAGAATTTGTGGTTCAGAGTATGTGCACCTATAGTCTTATCATATGGTCTGTCCAGTTTAATTTAATCTCTTGATACAGATGCCTTATGAAAAAAATCACAAAATGTATTTATTTAAAGCTCTTGGGCAATGTCTGGCATACTACATATGTGTGTGCTAAGTCATTTCAGTTGTGTTTGACTCTTTGTGACCTATGACCCTATGGACTGTAGCCTGATAGGATCCTCTGTCAATGGGATTCTCCAGGCAAGAATACTGGAATGGACTGCCAGGCCCTCCTCCAGGGAATCTTCCTGACGCAGGGATGGAACCCACACCTCATTATGTTTCCTGTATTGGCAGGCAGGTTCTTTACCCTAGTGCTGCCTGGGAAGCCCCTGGCAAAGGAAAGCACTTTGTATAAAACATTGCTAATTTTAATAACAATAATGGTAATTATTATTATTAAGTTTACATTCTAAACATTTTAGAAAACTAAGAAACCTAGGAACAACAAGACCGGAATGTTCTGTTACCTTCATCTTGACTATGTGTGCGTGCTCAGTTGCTTCAGTCATGTCTGATTCTGTGTGACTCTATGGACTGCAGCCTCCAGGCTCCTCTGTCCATGGGATTTTCTGGGGGCTATACTGGAGTAGGTTGCCAAGATCCAGGGGATCTTCCTGACCCAGAGATTGAACACATGTCTCCTGTGCCTCCTACACTACAGGTGGAATCTTTACCACTGAGCCACCAGGGAGGCCCATCTTGACTAGAGAGCTTGTCAAATAAGACTTATTTGGAAATTAAGACTCATTGGAAACTGTCACTTTTATAGGTCAAAACCATTTAAATTTCTCCCATTTTTAATGACTCCATTACCAAAATTATTTTGGTAATTATTTAAAAATTTGCTATATATTAAAAATTATATGGTGGCCCATATACTTACCTTAAAATCTTTATCAATAATATCCTTCCTTTTCTATTGCCTCAGTCACTTATTTCATTCAGATGATGTCACGTTTTCAGAGGAAAAACATGTGTAGCTATAGACAGAGTGATAATTACATAGAATGATTGGCACAAAACAATTGTTTTAAAAGGGAATAAATCAGTAAGCATAAAAAACAGGTTATTCACACTGCTTTAATATTCCTAAAATGTATAGCATCTCGGAAGAAATAAAATGTTTGAAACTACATTACTTCCCTGCTGTGGTATTTTGCAAAGTATATTTACAGAGAAGTACTGCATAAAGGAATGAAATATTTGTGACTTTGAGAATGTGAGTTACTTTGCTTTCTCCCACTTGGAGAACTCTCACCTCCAAGTCTAGTTTGCTTGCTTTCTGTGCTATCGCTGTGTGAGGTAAGCCCAGTTACTGCCTACCTTATAATTTGCATATGATCACTCATATTATTTGGTGATGATGCTTTTAAGTCTGCTGCTAAGCTGCTAAGTCACTTCAGTCGTGTCCGACTCTGTGCGACTCCATAGACACCAGGTTCCCCCGGCCCTGGAATTCTCCAGGCAAGAACACTGGAGTGGGTTGCCATTTGTAAATGAAGAACATGGCAAAATAACTCTACAGTAAGCCTAATGGCATTGTTCAGGTTGTATATCTACTTGCTTTCTTTATTATCCACTTGACTTTCACACATTTAGGTAAATTGAGTGGGGTGGAAGCCAACACATTTTATCTTAAACAACTGTTTAAATTTTAGTTTACAGGTGATACAGCACGATTAACCAGTTATTTTTATCCTACTATCTAGGTGAGCTAAACAAGAAAATTGGCTCCAAAAATAAGCCTTAAAGGTTGACTGTAGGTAGCTCTTCCTAGACATCATCATTCACTGTATTAATGATGAAAATTCACAGAGGGATCAAATCAATTCAACTTTTTTATACATAGCCAGGATATAATGAATACTTGCTTTACTTCTTCTTTGTAAGAAAAATTTGTTTTGTAATAGCTGTAAACATGTACATAAAAACTGACTAAACCTGAATTCGAGTGATGCTTTATTTATTTACAGCTATATAGGAAAATTTCATAGGGTAAATTAATTCCCAGGTATGTAAACATTTCAGAAGAGAAAATTTCCTCCATAATTAAGTTTCATTGTTATGAAAATGAAGGCATGCTTTTGCATATGGTAAGTTCACTCTTGGGGCTCCCAGTTGGCCCTAGTAATAAAGAACCTGCTTACTAAGGCAGGAGACACAAAAGACATGGGTTTGATTCCCAGGTCTGGAAGATTCCCTGCGGGAGGGAAGGGCAACCCACTCCAGCATTTTTGCCTGGAGAATCCCATGGACAGAGGAACCTGGAGGGCTACAGTATGTAAGTTGCAAACGGTAGGACACAACTGAAGTGACTTGGCATGCATGCAATGTCACTCTTAGCCTCTTCTACCTTCCTATGTGTAAAGAAAAAAGTAAACGTCCTTACCAATTCCTGAAAGATGTTTCTTTAAAGACTTTATTCTCTTAAGAGAATTATTTGGCACGAGTACAAATATCACTGAGCTTTTATTAAAGTGTCTTTTACACTGCAGCATTTTTAATGTAATCAGGAGAGAAGCCAACATATATAGACTAATAAATAACTTAATGTCTTACAATGGATATCTGCTGTGGTTGCACATAATCAGAATTATTATCTGCCCAGCAGATGGGTGCTTAGCCAGTTGGATAAAACTTCTATTTTAACAGCTTTCACACATACAAAAATGCCTCAATATTGGAGAACATTTTTTCTTTTGTCATCTATTTCCCACAAAATAACTGAACTAACTTGATATCTAATTGCAAAGTTTCAAATTCATTTAAAACATACTAATTAAGGGGTAGTTATAACACCTTTTATCTCTTTACATTTACTCGTCCTTAATTTTACAATTACCGAACTGAGTGCAGTGAATATAAAACTCACTGCAGAACTTCTTGGGATAATCTCCCAGGCATTCAGCAGCCTTTAGCCATATGGGTTTTGCATGTACAGTTCCAAAATGGCTCTTTTCCATATGCATTTATGGAGAAATAAAAAAAAAAAAAGAAAAATATATTTGGGTGATATTGAAGACAAGCGTTAGCAACTACTAAACTGAGCTTGCCATAGGCCAGATAGCATCCATTTGTAAACCTCTGGGTACAGGCTTGCCTTTGATGTGACCAGTTTATGTTGGTTCTTATCTATCAGCAGCAGTTCAAATAGCAAAGAATGGAATTTTTTATTTTTGGCTTGCTTCTTAAATTCAAACCCACTATGAAACTCTTTTAGTACAAGTACTGTTTCTTATTAGAATTGTGCAGCTGACATCTTGCATCCCTGAGAGCCTGTGCACCCATTCCCAGAATCTCTGTGTGTTGCTGTGAGCTTAGGAAGATGGTGTGGGTGCTTGAGGCTATCATGCCCAGTAGAAGCAACAAGTGCCTGGGAATTTATTTTCTGCTGATACAGCCAGGCCTGTAGGCGATGACTGAGTAATTCTCCTGGTAACACTGAGGGAGTTAGGGAGGGAATCCTAATACCCTCA
Organism: Cephalophus harveyi; assembly: GCA_006410635.1. Classification (NCBI taxonomy): domain Eukaryota; kingdom Metazoa; phylum Chordata; class Mammalia; order Artiodactyla; family Bovidae; genus Cephalophus; species Cephalophus harveyi. The sequence goes on from SJYT01083905.1 coordinate 32,826, forward strand.
TCCAAGAGATGACTGGCCACTCTAGAGCCCCTACCCTCAGGAAACAGGCAGAGGCTGGGACTTCATCTAAAATTACAGCTTTGCTTGACTCTCTTGTTTCCCGATCTTGCTTTGCCCATATTGTTTCCCCAAACCCTTGGCTCAAAGTCTGCTTATCAGAGAAACAACTGACGACAAGTTGTGTCTGTGCCTTTCTCAGTGAGTGGTGTATGATAAGGGGTTGATGGATAATTGTGGAATGAATACATACTAACAATGTGAGAAAAGTAGATAAAGAGGTCCTTGGTTGAGAGATTTAGGTAAATTTGATAATTTTCTAATGTCTTTTCTCACCTTTCTTTGAGGGAAAGATATATTTTAGCACATATTTTAGCACATGCTTGCAAACTGTTGTATGCAACTGTTTGATACTCAGTTTTAAATGGCATTAGGGAGAGGGGCATGAGATACATATAGACATTTCACCACATTGAGCAAATCTCTTTATATGATTCTACAAGTGCATAAGAGTTGCAAGTATTCTCTGTGACTGCAAGTAATAATCACAGTAAGCTCTTGGGACAGGTGACAGCACAAAAGCTAACTTTAATAACTTATTGAGAAAAACAGAGCAGCATAAAAATGGTTTACAGGAACTTGACTGATAATGCATATGATGAAAAGACAAATACCAAATCACATATTCTAAATTTTAAAGTTTTAATTTCAACTTTAATTGAACCACAGTCATTGTAAAGCTATTTTATCTGCTGTTAGAATGAACCTCAACACTTTATGTGGCATAAGAACATTAAGCTTCTTATGAAGATCTAGAAACTTACAATAAAACTCAAACATAATTTGAGTACTAAGAACTTTGCAATCCAATGCTATATGGTTATTAATGTATGCATGAGACATAGATTCTTTGACTTTTTCCCTAGAGATGTATTTCATTTTAAAAGAAAATAACACTTTCAAGTAACTATGCATGAGGTTTTTAATGATTAAATTGTCTGTCATAATTCTTGATTCTAGTCAGTAAGATACAATAATTAATGAATAAGTTAGTTGCTTTTAATGTTCTACAGTTTAGTGATATACAATTTACAGTGTCTCAGAATCTTTCAGAGTTATGCCTAGATGAGCAGACATCTGATATATTGCTTCTTTGGTAACGGTATAATAGCCAAAGAACAATTACTAGCTTTGTGAGGATGGCATTTTATCAATGGAACTTCCATTAAGTTAGCCTTCCATCTTGTTAATGTCATGCTCTTTTTTCAGGACCTTGACATCATTATAATGTGTCACTGTAAGGGGAAAAAAGATGTACTTTTTAAGTGCCATAGATATAAATGTGTATTCCTGTCTCTGGTAAATTAACATTCAAAGCTTTCTCACTGCAGTCATTTTAAGGACTACACAAGAATAATATAGATATAAAAAGTATATCATTTTTGACAGGAAAAAAATACTTGTTGCCCAACTGCTTGTTAACATTCACTCTTTACATATGCCATTCCGAAAAAAGTAGTTTTTAAAAGTGTTTTCATGGCATAGTCAGCATTCTGCCTCACTTGTCCTAACGGTAAAGCTTAATCTGAATTAAGTTGAATATTCATAAAGAAGACATTTTAAATAGCTCTTCCATATATACTGAGTCATCTTATTGGTTAGAAATGAAATGCTTTAAAAAAATGAAATGCTCTTTCCTCTTATGTGATTTGATTGTTACTGTGTTTTGTGAGGACAGACTAGATGAGGAAGTATAAAGTGTAGTAAAATTAACGATTACCTTAAGCATTGCATGCTATTCAAAGTGGTTATGCCTGCATCATGCCAAAAGGAAACATTAAAAATTCAAAATTTCAGGCATATAGCCAGTATTCTGATTGATTGGACTACAAGTGACTGATCTGATACATTACTTTTTCCATCAAGGAATTGCCCAGTGTTTGATGAAGCTGACCCAAATCTGTCAACTCTGTAGGTGTTATCATATTGAATTAGGAACGTATCAATGCCCTCTCAATAAAACTGAGTGCTTTTTTTTTTAACTAGCTAATCTCATACACTGTAACTCTGGTCATGAGGTAACTATCCCTTGATGTATTGAAAATAGTTAAAAGTATTCTCCTATACATTTGGAGATAAAAGTTACAGAAAAATATCAATTCCACTAAAACAAGAAACCTGTCATATTTGGCGTATCCATTGCATCTTTTTTACCAGTGACTTCTTTGGTTATTTTAATAAATGTGGTAGAGCTCTCTATACTCTTAAAAGTTCTCAGATTTTTTCTATTATTGTATAATGTATCAGTCAAATATACAAATGAGATCAATTTCAGGTATTCCAAAGCAATGTAGGGAGGACGTTTCCTGTGGATAAGAGCTTTCTAGGCTTCACAGTCCCAATCATTGACCTAAGATTCTTCTCCCTTTTAGAGATACCTCAGACACTAACTACTGCTGGACAAGGCAGTTGGAGGTACAAGGGCTATATGTTAAACTCTTGGAATGTTTTAACCATAAAGAAAACACAGAATCCTTCTCTTAATTCCTTGTTGCACAAGTTAAACCCAACTGGAAGATATAATCACAGCTTAAGTAAGGGTTCAGGTATTACAGAAGAGATATACAAAAGTAGATAGTTTTTTTTTTTTTTTTTTAGATTTAATAACTCCCTACTAAGGACTCCCACTGGAAGGCCCCTTACCCAACATCCCTTGACTTTTGGCTTTACCCAAAGTGGGGGACAAGCATCACCTAAGACCCGCTGTCAAGCACACATAGATTTATATTTCAGAACCCTGAGATTCAGTTTCATGCACATGCATGCACACACACACACAATGGTAATATTTCCCAACTGTTAAAGTCTGTCTTCTAAATGTTGACTTCCTGTGTCTTTCTTTATTAAAAAGGACCAACATTCTAATACAAAGCAATATATCTTCACAAGAGTTGTGCACATGTGTTAAAGCTCTTCTAATGCCTTGAATTATCTTTCTATTTTTCTCTCCTTTTGTGACTAGGCTTTCAAAAGAGTAATTTTAAAACTACTATTTTTCTTGCTCTTTCCACTGTCTTGTGCATTGGGACTGCTTACAATCAGGTATCTACCACTGCCTAGCTCGAAACTGACCATCTAATCACAAAATCAAGTGACCTTGTCTCAGTTTGGATCTCTATCAATTCCTCTGTAACTACCCACACAGCTGACTATCTTCTTAAAACTGTATTATCCCTTAGATCCAATAAACATATACTATTCTGCTGTTTCTCTTGACACACAGCCTGTTCCAATCTTTTATTCTTTACTGACTCCTGTTTCACTACTGCCTAAATGAAGCTGCGTTACAGGATTCAAAGTCTTACTTCTTTTCACCTTTATTGGTCTGTTTTCTTTGGCAGTACCACCCACAGTTAAAGCCATCTCAACTTTTTGAGTACTTCCCAAATCTCTGAACCTTGATAACCCCTGACTGATTTAGTCTATAATCTAAAGCTATCTGCTGTGTTATCTAGCTGAATATCCTGAAAGACTTCTCAAACACATTTTAAAATGATATTCATTTCAATCATTAAAACAATTTTATTCCTAATTTCTCATATTTGGTTTTTGATCATTCTACCTTTATTAATTACCTGGTTCCTACAAGCCTAAATAGCATTTTACTTCTCTGTGCTCTTCACTTCATATATCTAATCATTTTCCAGGGAGGTTTTGTCTTTGAATTATATTTTTATTTTGTACTTTACTTTCAATAGGCTTTCTCCCTACTTAAGTTGTTTTTCTCTTCAAGTTTGACCTTACCTGTTTCCATTTTTATTTTCCAGTATGTCTGATTATTAATTCTTATTCACAGTGAAAAAAAACCTAATGAAATTTGAAGTTCTCTTCTGGCACAAATACTCCATTTTTTCTACTGCCACAGTTTTATGTGTATCAGTCCAAAAAATTATCATTCATGCACACAAATATATTTCTAAATCATTTCCAAAGTAGCTGAAACAATGTGTCCTTAGCAATGTATGAAGATGAGATTTCTCTACTCTCTTCTAAGCCTTGTGTTATCATACCTTAATATTTGCCAATCTGTTTCTTTATTGTTTTAATTTGCATTTTATTATTTATGAATAAGATTGAACATCTATTCATATGCTTATAAGTAATTTGTATCATTTTTCTATGAAATGCCCATGCATATTATCTCTTTTTGTCTCCCTTTTTGTATTACTGCCTCAAGCCTCTTTTATCTTTTATGATGATTACAAATTGTTTTTAGATTAATTTTACTAATTCATATTTCCAGAATAATTCCCAGTTAAATACTTTAAATTATTGTAGATTTTTCAACTGATTTAGATCTCCTAAACCAAAAGTTCTTATATACAAGTACTAGGAAGCAGAAATCTGAATGATTTTAGCTGAAGGCATTTCCTTAGGAGGATATTGAGAAAATCACAATCTATGACAGTTCTTGAGAACCATATTTACATGTCATCCATTTGGGAAAAAGAGTATCCAAAATTATGCTGCTAAAATCTGTCATCAAAGATACAAGTGATGTTGCTCTGTATCATCAATACTGAAAAAAAAAATGAATGCTTTCAATTAGGAACACCCATGGACAAGTTTGGAAAATAAGCGTTAGCTGATCCCTATGTTACCATACCTACCTGGTCACTCACTTGAGATTAAGCAGCTGAGATGTGTCTATCTGGTTGTTCTACATCCTTTACCTGAGCCTTACATTCAACAGAAGCATAGAAAGCAATTCTCTAGCACCTTTCACTTCTATAGTTGGATGTGTGCTTTGCTCCACAAGTCAGTGGATTCTCCACACATAGAAAGAGTTTCAAAAGTTAAACACTATGAAGAATGACAAAAGTCTACTATATGCGATGAAAACCATAATTCAAAGAGATACATGTTTATTTTTGCTTTTATTTCCTGTATTCTGGGAGGTGGATCATAGAGGATCCTGCTTTGATTTATGTCGGTAAGTGTTTTACCCTGTATGTGAGACAGCAAAAGAGACACAAATCTATAGAAAGGACTTTTGGACTCTATGGGAGAGGAAGAGGGTGGGATGATTTGGGAGAATGGCATTGAAACTTGTAAACTAACATGTAAGAACGAAGCACAAGCCTATGTTCGATACAGGATACAGGATGCTTGGAGCTGGTGCACAGGGATGAGCCAGAGAGATGATGTGGGGTGGGAGGTGGGAGGGGGATTCGGGATTGGGAGCTAATATACACCCATGGTGGATTCATGTCAATGTATGGCAAAACCAATACGGCTGTCTCTTATACACATCTAGATGTGTATAAGAGACAGGGCACAAGAGAGGTGGGATGGGGGGAAGGCCTGTGAGGGATGGAATACCTGTATACATGTGGCTGATTCACTTTGTTCTATAGTAAAAACTAATGCATTGCAAAGCAATTACACTTTGATAATAAAATTTAAAAATAAATTTGCTATTAATCCCCCTTATATGAATAATATTACTTCTTTTAAAAAGCTAGTTGCTTTATTCTTAATATAGCCTATGGTCAGCCTCTCTAGACGTAATACAAACTGATTTTCTTGCATGCCTCCTTATGTCATGTTTTCTGCCTGGTCTGCTTATCTTCTGGCATCTCCTACTCATTTAAAAAAATTCTACTTCAAGCATCTTTTCTTTGAGGCAGCCCTATTAATTTTTCCTCTCTCAGCTGTCATAGAATCTAATTTCACCAAACAGTAATACCCATTGCATTTTTCCTTCTCCAAAAATTGTTCTAATATGTACCATCTTATCCTATCATTCTGAAAGCACCAATTTTATAGGCAAAATACCATTTCATTTTTCAATGCATTAAAGCATTCAGATTAGATATCAGTTTAAAGAACTCATCAAAAACAGATTTCTAATTCCTTGCCATTCTTTCACTGATTCAGCAATTGAGTTCCAATGTATATGCCAATATTCTGCTTAGAGCTACAGATATAATGAAGAACAAAACTGACTCAATGTTCTATAGATTTTAGAAACGAAAAAACAAACTACAACACTAACAAAAAAATACAGATACATTAAAATTTCAGTAAAGTTTTTAATGCTTGAAATATGTTATGAAAATTAGATAACTTTCTATGTAAAGTACACTTTGAAGGAGTGCATGAGGGAAATGGTTTGATTAGTTAGAAGAGTTAATTGTCATATGAATGAAAGATGATAACTGTATGAATTTAGGTAGTAGCGATGGAGGTAGAAAGAAGTAACAAGGATTCAAAATGTCTGTTGCAGATATAATTGACAGGACTAATGATCTGCATGTTTTATGTGAAAGAAAATGGCAAAGACTGCACTGGATTTTAGCAGAAATATTTTTCCACCACACTTTTATCACTCTTCATCCCTGACCTTCCATAATACTTTTTTGTCTTTCCAGGCTATTGTACAGTGCTAGAGATAATTGTATTAAGAACACTACAAATCCGCAGTTTTCAAATTCAGTTGATCATACAACAGTAGAGATATATCAGGAAACAAAACCCACAATTTGGACAGGGAGAATTTAGTACAAAGAATGGTTAACTATGACTAGGGAGCAAATAAGAGTAACAAGAACGTCAAAGAATGTCCTAAGGCTGAAAGGCACACAATCAAGGAAGGAAGGACTTTGGGGGGAACTCCCATTCAAAGCTGGAATTCAGATCGTACCAGAGAAAGTGAGGGTGCAGCATGCTGGAGGGTGGAGAAACTGCCTGAGTTGCCCATAGTCACTGGGCCAGCAAGAAATAACTTTCATGATATGTGGGCTAAAGGTGACAGGTCAAATACACCTCTCCAGGGTAGGGGGGCGCTGAGACTGGCGCAGTTACAAAGGGTAGAGATATGTACGAAACAGCACCTGGGACTGGCAAGCAGGAAACAGCTTTCCAGGGTGCAGAGGGTCTGAAACCAGAAGACTAAGGTGCAGATTTATTCAGAATCTACCAGCTGGACAGTACAAAGTCTAGGGTTTACACTGTCTGCATAAGTGGCCCACTGTGAGTCAGCCGTCCATCTACTGAGGATGAGGACTCAAGCTTGCCGAGAGATTACACACTCTATGTGGACAGCTGGGACTGACCATCACTGGATGTTCCTCTTTCACACTACTGTAAACCATGCAATAGGAATGAAAAGAAGTGAAAGGAAGGACACGTTAACCACAAAGAAAAACTTTGTCCTCTCGTAAGGGTCCTCTGGTACCTCCTACTATCTAAATTTAAAGTTGTAATTGGAGCAAAAAATAAATTTATGCCAGCACAAGCTCCATTATCACTATGGAGTTACTGACCATAGATTAAGAGCTGACAGGAAATACCCTGATAACTGGAAGAACTCACTTTTGTGGACACAATTTCCACTGGCTTCTGAAACACACATTTGAACTTCCATATGACAATGAGGCAACTCTGTTTTTCCCACCTAACAAAATATAGCTGTTCTTCTTAGAAATGAAGTTTTTACCATTTCTCTAAATACTAAGATGCACATTCACTATGGCCATAATATTTTATTACACAATCTCTGATAATTTCATTAGCTAAACACTAAATAGTTTTCTCTTATAAATTTTATATAAAATAAAAAGGAAAAGAAGGAAAGAGAAAAAATCACATAGTTCTATGTACAATTATGCATATACCGATAATGAACAGAGAACAAATAGGAAAACATGCTTTAGTCCTTCTTTCTGCAATTGGTCTCAAAACTGTAAACATATGTGGCTTCCTTCTTCTATTTCTGTATAATGTATTTCCCTTGTACTCACGTAGAGTCTCAGTAGTCAATGAAGCATGAATCATAGCCCCCACCTCAGAATGAAGGCCTTTTAGGTTTCAGATAGTTTTCTTTGCCAAAATTCGTGTAACAACAACATAATTTCCTCTTGCCAACTGAAAACACTTAATCCAACTAGAAGATTTTTTGTTTGTTGGTTGTGTGGCATAAGATCTTTAGAATGGCCAGGGAACAGTCTTTCCTTCTAGCTGAATGTAGCATTACTTTCACTTTCCCAGAAAGTAGTATAAATAGTCATCCAACTTGGGCCACGGACCCAGCAGATACCAGGGAACTTGAGTATCTGTGTAGAGAAACATATTTTGGTAATTTTGTGACAAGTCACCATAAGACATTCACAGCATAGATCCTCAGAGGAGCCTATTCTGTGTGCTGCAGAGATTATTCTTTAAAAAGTAGTTCTTAGTTATTAGATCTTAGGAGCCAGGCATATAACAATGGGGCAGCAGTAGTGACTCTGGTAAAACTGCTCATCATTAGTTACTTTGTGTACAATTCATCAAGTTGAAAAGTGTGGTGGGACCAACAGGAATACATTATAAAACAGAAATGATGAATCAGGGATCAGGCTTAAAGGCCACAGTAAACTGCATAGAGGTGGTCCATATGTCAAAGACACCCACCACCAGTGTACTGATGTCAGCTCACATCTATGGCTTCAAAGTAGAGAAAAACATATATATCTATTTCTCTAGAATTAGAGAAATTGCAAGAAAACAGGATGACTGGAAGAACAAGTAAGTGGTAACAAGAGATGAGACTGGATAGAGGAAGAAGTCAGTCACGAACAGCTTTATAAGTTACATTAAACGATTTTAAACTTAACTTTAAGGGCCATTATTAAAGTTTTTCAGCTGGGTTAATCCATGAACAATACTGTGTTTTAGAAAAATCACTCTGACTTCACTCTACTCAATGGAAGGTGTGCAGGAGCCAAGAGAGGGAAAAAATGTTTCTTACCAGGTGGTTGCAATAATTAAGCAGTAACTGAGGAAATGGTCTTCACTAAATTCTCATCTTTACGTATGCACGTTCTTTTCACTAAGTCTACAAAACATCTACTTATTCATTATAAATTGTGTACCCCCCCCACCACAACAAAGTTAGCATTTCAGAGAAAATGCTATTTTAGCTCAAGTACTAATCATCCACATGTACACAATTAATATGTCACAGAATTGGGATTTAAACTCAGTCTGTATGATTTCAAAGCCAGAGTTCTTACAGAAAGATCCAATGGGGAAGGCAGATATGGACATATGCTGATAAAATGCAATGTAGTTTAGAACCCTTAATAAAGGTTGAATGAAATATCATAGAATCACTGTAGACAGCATGTGATTCCACAAATGGATAAAATTACCATAAAGTTCTAAGACACAGAATGTTGTTAGTTTACTTGGGCATTTTTAATTACTACAAATTGCTATATACAAGGAACCCAGTATTTGGAAGATTGCCAATTACAAAAAAATTCATTGTTTTGTCTTTGTGGCTTAAATGAAAAATAACACATATGCATATCTACTTTTGTCCCCAGGACAAGATTTTGCTGTACACTCTTCATTCCTCAATTTGTCAAGCAAAGGGTATTTGCTAATTATGTGATAAACAAGCTTTCAAAAATAGCTGAATTTTATTAGTCTTTTATCTATTTTTTCTTTGCTTTTGCTGTCATTTAAAAATTAATATAAGCTCATTTGATAAAATTGCAAGCTATATAGAATTACAGAATGTATAAAGTGAGAGAACTTTCAACATTTCACTTTATCTTTTCAATTTCTTTGCCAGATGTGAGATTCCATCATAGCCACTATTTGAAAAATGTTTAAATCTTATGAGATAAAGTATTATCTAGAAAGAATAATTATGTATTCCATACACAGTTAATGGGAACATATAATTTTACAACTAACTTTGAAAAATTGTGAGCAGTTATCAAGTAGAGAATATGCATAGTCTATAACTTTATTGCAGTTCAACTCTTTAGCATATATCTTGGAAAAATGCTTGGAAGTGTTTATCAAATGATATACACATATCACATGTATATTTTTGTTTTTATTTTTCAGTGGCTAAGTCATGTCAAACTCTCTACCACCTGATGAACTGTAGCACACCAGTCTTCTTGTTCTTTCACTATCTTCCAGAGTTTGCTCAAATTTTTCTAAGGAGCAAGCATCTTTCATGGCTGCAGTCACCATCGACACTGATTTTGGAGCCCAAGAAAATAAATCTGTCACTGTTTCCACTTTTCACCTGTCTATTTGCCATGCAGTGTTGGACCAGATGCCATGATCTTCATATTTTGAATGCTGAGTTTTAAGACAGCCTTTTCACTCTCTTCATTCACTTTCTTCAAAAGGCTCTTTAGGTCCTCTTAACTTTCTCTCACTAGAGTGGTATCATCTGCATAACAGAGGTTGTCGATATTTCTCCCGGCAATCTTGATTCCAGCTTGTGAGTCATCCAACCTGACATTTTGCAGGATGTACTCTGCATATCAGTTAAGCAGGCTAACTATATACAGGCTTGACGTACTCCTTTCCCAAGTTTGTACCAGTCCAATGGTCATGTCTGGTTCTAATTGTTGCTTCTTGACCTGCATACAGGTTTCTCAGGATACAGGTAAGGGGGTATGATATTCCCATCCCTTGAAGAATTTTCCACAATTTTCTATGATCCTTATAGTGAAAGGTTTTAGCATAGTCGATGAAGCATTTGCAGATGTTTTCTTGGAATTGCCTTGCTTTTTCCATGATTCAGCAGATGTTGGCAATTTGATCTCTGGTCCCCCTGCCTTTTCTAAATCCAGCTTGTACATCTGGAAGTTCTCAGTTCTCATACTGCTGAAGCCTAGTTTGAAGGATCTTGAGCATAATCTTGCTAGCTTGTGCAATGAGTGCAACTGTTATGTAATTTGAACTGTCTTTGTTATTGCCTTTCTTAGTCTTAATGTCTTTAATATCTAATTCCCCAAAGAGGAAAAATAGAAAGCAGGTGAAGAGGGGAGGGAGAACACTGCTCTTTGAACCCTGGAAATCCCTTCAGTTGGAGAAGGGCCTGCAATAATGTGAGGAGGCACAACAAAACGGCTGCTCATGGTTTTGTCTGCATCTCTGTAGCCAGAAGGGCCTTCTCTGGTGGCTCAGCAGTGAAGAATCCACCTGTACTGCAGGAGCTGCAGGAGACGGGTTTGATCCCTGGGTTTGGAAGATACTCTGGAGGCAGGCATGGCAATCCACTTCAGTGTTCTTACCCAGAGAATCCCATGGACAGAGGAGCATGGCAGGCTATCGTCCATGGGGTCGCAAAGAGTTGGACACAACTGAAATGACTTAGCACACACCCATGCACTGTAGCCAGAAGCAACAATCAACAATCAGAACACACATTCCCAGTATTTGGAAGGCTGAATGTTCTTATCCAGCCTTGCTTCCATAAGCTGTGTGTAGGTTGATCCAGGCACAGGCGCATAGCTGCCTGCCATGGGGCTGCGGCTGGGGAGTGGTTAGTATCTACTGTGCTAAGGGCTGAAACTGATCAGAAATAACTGCAACTGACTGTACAAGCCTTGTTCTATAAGTTACAAGCCTTCAATGGACCTCGGAGTTCCAAAATATTAATAGCTGAATCAGATAGATTTTGCTCATTTCAGGTGGATTCTTTACCCCTGAGCCACATGGGAAGCCCAGTCTTCTCAAAATGCTTCCTCTTAAAAATCCATTACTGGCTAACAATTTCTATTAAAGATAAAGTCCTTTGAAGCCTTACTATAGTAAATGCCCATCTTGTTAGCCTCATTTCATTCCATTTTTCTGTTTTTATTTTTGTAACCAAATCTGTCTTCTTTTTGTACCCAAATATATCAGTGCTATTTCCCATTTAACTTTGCATATGTTTCTCTCCTCTTCCTAAAAGTCTCTTCTCCAGTCCCTTTTACAGAAATAATACCTACTCATTCTTAAATCTCACCAAAATGTCCATTTTCAGGGAATTTCTCCAGACATATCACTCTTCATAATTTATGTACACATACATATACACATTGTTAAGGCTGCCTTTTGTTTTCTTTATACTATTTTTCTTATTTCAAATTACACATTTATTTGTATAATTAGTTAATTATTATATTTTTTTCTTCTGGATAGTTCAAGAAGAGCAAAGGCCATGCTTATGTTTGCTTTATGCACTAATTCTAGGGTCTAGAATAGTGTATGGCACACAGCAGTTATTCAGTCCACACCACACAGATCTCCCACTGCTTCAGTCATGAGACAGCTTCTGTATGGAAGGACTGATTTCCCCTTTTCTATTATAACCTGGAGTTAATTGTGTGACACTTCTGTCTTGATCTATTCCAACTTCCTCATCCAAATAGTCCAACAAACAGTGGTATTTTATTAATCTTCAGAAAACACTGCTGGGATCATGCCACTTTCTTGCTCAGATATCGTGTCTGAATCAGTGACTCCTCATTGACTGCAAGATAATTCCCAGTTTTTGATATGTTGGTATGAAACCTGTTCTCTCTCACCAGACTAGTCACTATCCACAAAACACTGAAATTGATTTGCTCTCTCTGGAGATTTCCTCTCACCATGTGTCTTGCTTGAGCTGCCTTGCAATATTCCTGCTAACCTCCTCCTTAGCCTTTACCCTCTCTGTGCCTTACCATCACCAGCCACCCAAATCGGTGATATGATTTCAGACCACTGAAGTCCTGAATTCTGCTCTCAGCATCCCGATATAAAATGATGATTCTGCCTTCTGAATGCCTAATGTGCTCATCACATCTTCAGCAATTAATCACTTACTTCCGGTTCCTTCCTCTCCTAATGGGGCTTTCACTCTCATTGTGATCTATTACTGATATTTAGGTTTCTTACTAATGTCTTGAACTTCCAAGTGGAGAGATCATAAGCATTTTAAGAGCAGGAACTGCTTATGTTTCTTTGTATCCTCAAATGCACCCACCACAGTGGCTTTCCTATTATGTGTGCTCATAAATATTTTTATTTGATTTGATTTTACTGAAATTGTTCCAGGCTATGCAAACTGTGTTCTGCACAATAATTGCTGCTTTTTCAAAATGAGCCATGTCATCTTTTGAGCACAGTATGAAAGTCAGTAACTAAATTGAGGTATCAGACAATTACAGCAAAAAGATGAGGCATGTAAAAGCTGGGGATGGAGAAACCAGACGAGTGAATATAGAACAAAAAGGAAAAATAAGATAGAAAACAAATGCATACCATTTATCTTATATAATAATTTCTTGTCAATCAATCGTAAATACAATTTTGGCCTGAAGAAGCAAAAAATGGTGACAGAAAGGATTCAAATTTTCTGGCCTTAAGTGGAAATAAAAGAATATGGATGCATGGCATTTGCTTTTAAAGTTTGAGCCTGGTTTTTTGTCATTAATGGTATAGTGGTCTTTCTTGGATCACTTCCTGAATTGAAGTTAGTAGCAAGGATGTCATTAATCTATTTGTCTGTCCCTAACAAAGGCATTGGTATACATTCAGCACAAATGAGGAATAAGACAGAAGTCCTCTCAAAGGCTGAACTACATGTTAATTTCTAGAATTAAGACTCAAGGAAAATTTTTTTCTGAGTTTTCTGTGAATATATTCTATTGTTTGATATATAGCCCTTTTCCATTTTTCTCTCACATTTGTACTCTAACTCATGAAAGGATCATTATATAGTTTGATTAAAAATTATGTTTCAATTACCAAATAAATAAAACAATGAATTTTAAATACAGTTCTTCAAAAAAATGGGGAGAAATACTAAGAGTAACAGGAAAACATGTACATACACACACACATCATATACACACCACACACACACACACCTTATACAACCACACACACATATTATTGTTACTGCTGTTTAGTCACTAAGTTGTGTCCAACTCTTTCTTGTGACCCTATGGTCTGTAGCCTAACAGGCTCCCCTTTCCATGGGATTTCCCAGGCAAAGAATACTGGAGTGGGTTGCCATTTCCTTCTCCAGGGGATCTTCCTGACCCAGGATCAAAACCATTAACAGATGGATTCCTTACCACTGAGCCACCAGAGAAAAAATTAATAAGTATTTATATGTAATTATTTACATGACTAAAACCATATTTCAATATGATGTTTAAAATATTCCCATCTATTCTGACACGTTCAATCATAATATCCTTTTTCAGTTACAATAATTTAATCTTTTAATAATTTTTTTTCTTTCCTTTGATTCATTCTGGTTGAATGAACTGACATTAGTTTCAAATAGTAGGGTGAAATATAAAAGAAATATGTTTAGTTCAGTTCAGTTCTGTTCAGTCACTCAGTCGTGTCCAGCTCTTTGCGACCCCATGAATTGCAGCACACCAGGCCTCCCTATCCATCACCAACTCCTGGAGTTCACTCAAACTCACGTCCATTGAGTCGGTGATGCCATCCAGCCATCTCATCCTCTGTTGTCCGCTTCTCCTTCTGTCCCCAGTCCCTCCCAGCATCAGAGTCTTTTCCAATGAATCAACTCTTCACATGAGGTGGCCAAAGTTTTGGAGTTTCAGCTTTAGCATCAGTCCTTCCAAAGAACACTCAGGACTGATATCCTTTAGAATGTACTGGTTGAATCTCCTTGCAGTCCAAAGGACTCTCAAGAGTCTTCTCCAACACCACAGCTCAAAAGCATCAATTCTTCAGCACTCAGCTTTCTTCACAGTCCAACTCTCACATCCATACATGACTACTGGAAAAACCATAGCCTTGACTAGACAGACCTTAGTTGGCAAAGTAATGTCTCTGTTTTTGAATATGCTATCTAGGTTTGTCATAACTTTCCTTCGTAGGAATAAGTGTCTTTTAATTTCATGACTGCAATCACCATCTGCAGTGATTTTGTAACCCAGAAAAATAGAGTCTGACACTATTTCCACTGTTTCCCCATCTACTTCCCATGAAGTGATGGGACCAGATGCCATGATCTTCATTTTCTGAATGTTGAGCTTTAAGCCAACTTTTTCACTCTCCTCTTTCACTTTCATCAAGAGGCTCTTAAGTTCCTCTTCACTTTTTGCCATAAGGGTGGTGTTATCTACATATCTGAGGTTATTGATATTTCTCCCGGCAATCTTGATTCCAGCGTGTGCTTCTTCCAGCCCAGCATTTTTCATAATGTACTCTGTATATAAGTTAAATAATCAGGGTGACAATATACAGCCTTGACATACTCCTTTTCCTATTTGGAACCAGTCTGTTGTTTCATGTCCAGTTCTAACTGTTGCTTCCTGACCTGCATATAGGTTTCTCAAGAGGCAGGTCAGGTGGTCTTTTATTCCCATCTCTTTCAGAATTTTCCTCAAGGAATATGTTAGCAGCTGATTAAAAAATAGCAGGTTTTTAAAGTAAAAGAATTTAATTGCTAAAAATGTAAAGCTGTGATCTTGTTGAGTTATTAATATACCATTTTATTGATGGCAGCACAAAGAACCCTCCTATCTGAAAGCATATGGAAACCAAAAGACCTTGCTTTTTCCTGTTATGATGTTTTGCATTATTTCTCCTTTGTGCTGTCTTTCTAATATTCTAATCCAGTCTCCTAGACACACACACACACACACTCCCACACATACACACTCCCTTGCCACTTATTTTTCTCAGTATGAAGAAGGCATTTGGAAGCAACAATCCTTTTCTTCAGAATCTATGACTGTAGATGAGGCCCAACTAATAACAAGTCCTTATCCACGTTGCACTGGTACCTTTGGCTTCAAGATCCACAGAAAGTGAAGTTGCTCAGTTGTGGCCAACTCTTTGTGACACCATGGACTGTAACCTATCAGACTTCTCCATCAACGGGATTTTCCAGGCAAGAGTACTGGAGTGGATAATTCTCTGATAGAAAGAACAGAGTGTACAGTGTGCATTGATTCTTCACAGCCACTTTCTGCTGTCACTCTGACTACTGCCCTGATTGGCTGTGAGCACCAGATGTTCTGGGTGAAATGGATCATGCATACACCAACCATAGCACAGTCACTAGAGGTAAATGCAGAGAAGGTGGTGGTGAGATGCTTAAAGGCTCATGATGCCCATCAGCAATAAGGACCAATATTTTGCCCTAAGGTTTCACAAGATATCATTATAGAGTAAGTATGACCCATAAAGTCTTATTGATCATCACATTGCTTTCTTGTAAACCCTAATTACCTCTGAAAAAGTACAGTCTGGCAAATTCCCTAGAGAGATCAGATGACATTTTTGAGTCTGAAGCTTCAAGGATAGTAAAAGTTTCACAAGATATCATTATAGAGTAAGTATGACCCATAAAGTCTTATTGATCATCACATTGCTTTCTTGTAAACCCTAATTACCTCTGAAAAAGTACAGTCTGGCAAATTCCCTAGAGAGATCAGATGACATTTTTGAGTCTGAAGCTTCAAGGATAGTAAATTGAAATATGATTTTCCTACCTTCTATTTATTCAGCTGTTACTACCTATGTTTCATAAATTGAACATGACCAACCTTCATAAGTCCCTAGATTTTTATTTTCCTGACCCTTCTTCCTGTCTCTGTGGCCTTCCATGATATATGTTTCTTACAGAAATATGTGTTTTGCAGAATTGCCCTCAGTGTTGCCTGCAACCTTCTTCCTCCCACTCCAATGCATAATGATAAAACTTCAGTTTAAAATATAAATAATGTAAGAGTGTGATCTTTCCATTATTCCAGAAATGAAATCATGGTAACTTGAGCATTTCTGAAGTCTGGGAACACTTAACATTATTTCAGGTATAGGACAAGTATTATCAACCTAGGAAAAAGAATCTTTTATCTGTTTCAAGTACAATTTAGAGCTATTAAACAACATGCAAATAGTATGCTGCTGCATACAACGGTATGAAAACTTTGAATTAAATGAAGAATAAAGCATTATTTTGCATTAAAGATTTTTTTTGAATTTATTATACTCTGCAGAAGTTTGCACTCAAAAATAAGATTTATTTCAGAACATGACCTTGACAGTCATACCTACAAATTAAGTCCTAGACAAAACAATCCTTTTCAGCTAATTTCACTGAATCATTAACTTTCTTTTATTTTTTATTTTTTTTTAATTTTATTTTTACTTTATTTTACTTTACAATACTGTATTGGTTTTGCCATACATTGACATGAAAAAAAAGAACATTACAAATCACTGGATGTTTGGAGGGTGCCCCACAACATGCATGGTCCCTGTCTTTGATCAACTCACAATCTGATGGAAAAGTAACCAAAAATGTGATTTCAGTACATTGTGCCATATGAGTTAATAGAGACACTCACAGGATTCCATGAAAGTGCAAAAGAAAGTCCTCTATCTCAGACTGAAGGCTTAAGAAGTAAAAAATGAACAAACAAACAAAGGTTTCCCTGGTTTCTGTTTTGAATGACAATTCAGAATTAAGCATGTGGAAAATAAAATGGTATTTGTTCCGGGCACAGAGAGAGGCATAAGCCATGATTGGAGAGACAAGAATTACTAAACCTCTTGCAAGTAGCTACAGGCAGCTAGCACACTTCTTAAAGCATGGTCCCTGACCTGCACAATCAGCATCCTGAGGAGCTGTTAGAAACACATATTCTGAGGCGACATCTCACTCCTACAGAGTAGGTATTGGCAATTTGTGGTTGAACAAGTCTCCTGGGATTTTGACCTGCACTAAAGTTTAAGAACCATGGGGGACAGAAATCAAGCATTATCTGAAATGGGGCCTAATTCTGTTTGTTACAAGGTGCCACTGAATTTTACCAATGGGTGTCACGTGAATACATTTGAGACTTCAAAGAGACAAATATGGTGGCAGCACAAAAATGACGTTACCATCTTCAGATTATCTTAGCATTATTTTATACGAAAGGTTGATTCCTCTGAATAAGGCTCAGATGAATGTCCAGTTTGAGTCCCATGGTAGGAAGCCATTGCTTAAATGCAATGATATATGGCTGATACTGCTTATCTTTTCATAAGAAAAATTCAAAGAGCAAATGAGTATGAACTGAAATTTTTTTCCAAAATGTTTGTGTTAATTTAAAAAAAGTATCTGTGGTTTAAAAACTATGTAGACTTTATTTGAATTAGTGAGGTGGTACTTGAGGCAGTGTTTTATACAGTTAATGCAATGTATACTCACCAAGATTATGTTGAAGAATTAAATCCCTGAAATGATTTTCAACATGATATAGTTGTTATTTTGCAGCTGTTTATAATATCCAAATATGGTCAATATTGATTGTTGGAGTTTACAAATAAAAACAGTAAATCATAGCATAAGGCAGTGGTGGTAGAAAATAAAGATTGTTTTACATCCAAATTGAAGAACAAGAAATTTGTTTTTATTATTTTCTTTACAGATAAAAGAATGCATATTTAATATTAGAGGCTTTAGTTATTAAGCCAATTTTTAATCCTTCGTTAGTATTCAATGAAAAATTGTCCTTTCATAAATTCCCCTCACACAGTTTATCTTTGAGAATATTCTTCCCATTTATCCTAAATATAAATGTGTCCTAGACTAATATAAATAAGATCTTGGTCTCTATTAACCAATATTTCAGTACCAATAATTACTTAGCCAGCTCTACCAGTGTTTTTGGCATAATTTTATTTGATTTGCCAAAAGTCACTTTCAGAATCTTGTTCATTACAAATAGCAAAGCTATTCCCATTGTGGCACCTGCACTGAAACTATCCTTAACCTGGAATCACAATTCACACTTAGTATGCCAATCTGAATCATTTAAACCATTCAAATGATGTATGAATGCCAATTTAAACCATTCAAAACTGGATTTTCTATAAAGCGATATTTTTTTTGTGAAATTGAATTTTCTACTTCAGTTTTTGGTTGTTTAATACATGCAAAGGCCAAATAATGATGCTGATTAAACACTTCCTTATAATTAAAGTATCAATGAGCTTTCACAGAAATTTAAACTATGTTTCCAGTATTTCTTTGAAATACTGGAAAATGTGTTATATTTATATTTGTAATTACTCAATTTTTTACATTATAATTCACAATAAGGAGATTGTACAGAATAGAACCAATGGGGGAAATTACAATGCAATATTGTTTTATTTTATATATTAAATGGCATAATGATCCTAATAGTATAGAAATATCAGAGTGCAATATAAACATTATTTCATTTAATCTTCACAATCATACTGAGAGTGAAGTACTATGCTGTTTTGTCAGTGAAATCACTGTGGTGCTAATAACTGAATCTGCTTGTTACAAGTCAAGGCAGAAAACTCAGGGTTTCACTTTCCAAGGCCAATATTCACTTCCTCCTGCCACAACTTGAAAATGGTACGCAGTTCAAATGCTATATGACACAACTTTTCTACTGTAAAGTTAAAGTTAGCAAAAGTATCTTCAACCAGATTTTCCCAATATATCAGCAGCATGTCTGTAAAGCGTTTCCATAGAAATGTCAGCATTATATTGAGCTGATTGTCATTTATTACAGGGCTTTACATGTAGGAACTCAATTCCAAGCATAAAAGTCACTATTTGGAGGGCCTTCTGGCCCTACTCTTGCATCTAACATAGTTTCTGAAACACTGAAATACATTGTGAGGACATATTACTTAATTATTGATACACATTAATGCTAACATTTGGGATAAATACAATATACATGGAAGTCAACACATATATAAAAGAAGTAATCCATAATCTCTCATTCCATCTATATTTTGCTGTCCCTACTAACCAATATGACAATCTCATCTTCATTTATGACAAAGTACCCACATACATACCTGGACTTCTCTGGTGGCTCAGACGGTAAAGTGTCTGTCTACAATGCGGGAGACCTGGGTTCGATCCCTGGGTTGGGAAGATCCGCTGGAGAAGGAAATGGCAATCCACTCCAGTACTATTGCCTGGAAAATTCCATGGACAGAGGAGCTTGGTAGGCTACAGTCCATGAGGTTGCAAAGAGTCGGACACGACTGAGTGACTTCACTTTCACTTTTTTCACACACATACATACACATTCCCTATTTCTCTTATGCTCTCTCTCTAAATATATAGCCCACCAGGCTCCCCTATCCATGGAATTCTCCAGGCAAGAATCCTGGAGTGGGTAGCCATTTTCTTCTTCACCGGATCTTCCCAATCCAGGAAGCAAACCTTAGTCTCTTGCATTGCAGGCATTCTTTATCATCTGAGGCACCATAGGAAGTCCATATATGAATATACATACGTACATATGTAACTTATTTACTTTGTCTTGGAACATATTCATTTCTGCTTAGAAAAAGAGAGCAGCAATTTTTTTGGAGCCAGAGAACTCTGGGATAAATCCAAGACTCTGCCTCACATGTTGATAATATCATTTCTGGTGAGTTAACAGGACTGAGCCTCAGTTTATTCATTTATACAACTAAGGCAATAATGCCTACCTACAGTGTTGTTAACGTTGAAAAACTATGTAAGAAACAAATATAATACTTGTTAGATGGCAGGTAAATGACATATGGCGGTCATAACAAAGGGCTTCCCAGCTGGTACTAGTGGTAAAGAACGTGCCTGCCAATGCAGGAGACATATGAGACATGGTTTTGATCCCTGGGTCAGGAGGATCCCCTGGAGGAGGGCGTGGCAATCCACTCCAGCATTCTTGCCTGGAGAATCCCATGGACAGGGGAGCCTGAAAGGCTACAGTCCATAGGGTCACAAAGAGTCAGACATGACTCAAGTGACTTAGCACACAGAACACACCATCATAATAAAGTAGCTATTATTTGGTGTTTTTGATCAAGGGTATCATAGACAGATATTTTGATGTCACTTTCTAGGATCAGTTCCTTTGTTCCCACTAATTGTTCCATTAGTTTTTTGATATGACTTTGCATTGCCCTTGCCACATAACCTTGCATATCACCTGTTCTTCCTCTAGTCATGCCCAGCAAAAAGCTCTGCAAATGTTCCAGTTCTCTAAACAAGCTCATTTGGAAAGTGGGTTGCAGCAGGAGGAAGACAGCAATGGGGAGGAGACAAAGCACAGATTTATACCTACAGTGCCAACACCTCAGGGGCATCCTAAGGAGTATTTCCACTGAGTCGAGAATGTGCAGTTGGCATAGCAATATGAAAAGGCAGTGAGTGAGATCTGTTAGAGTGGAAAAGGATCAAATTTACCAGGTCAAGGTTTATCAGTATGATTGCAAAGAAACATTTAGAAGAAAAGAGACGTCCATCCATGCTAGACATTGCCATGTCTAGATAGGCGCTGAATTCTTATATAGTATAGCTACTATAGCAGAACAGTAAACAAAAAATATAGTGTCACTTGACAGAGGCTGTATAAGTGATATGTACAAAATAGTAGCTAAAGTTAAAACAAAAAGTTCCAAAAGCAGAAGAGTCCTTGCCAGTCATTTACTGGTAAATCAGGCACAGGGTCAGCCTTGGCCTGGAACACGAGGCAAGGGGCACAGAAACAGTAACTAGCAACATGCTTGACAGCAGAAACATTTAAAAAATAATACTAAAAATGATGGAACTATGAAAGCGTTTTTCTTTGGAAAAGGCTCTGATACTCTAATGATGGGCCTGCAAGAAATATTCACTCCATTCCCTGGGCTGCAGGCCTGTGTCATCTCAGAGTATAGCACCTGTGTGAAATGGCTGACTCTAGCTCAGTAGTTTTAAGACTAGTCACTTCTACTTCCCAGGAAGGAAGATAAGCAAATCACAGAGGTTTCTATGTTTTCCAAAGGATCGTCTTTCTTGGTAGCACAGGCGTACAAGGCACCACTCTGAACAGACACCACTTATTTTCTTTGGTAGTAGAGAAAGAAAGGAACAATATAATTTTCACAGAACATAAAGAAGATAGCAATTATTCACAGAATATAAATTATTATAGAAAGCATTTCATATATTTCTGTTTTACGTTTTGAACATTCCTTCTTGAACATTTACTTTTCCTCATTCCCGAATGAGGGAAAGCTCATTCAGCTTTCCCTCAGTAAAAAGTAATCATACCTGCTGGCTAACTCAAAACATTCACAAAATCATTAGAATAACATTTTCCACTGGGGTTACATCTCAGTCCACTCTCTGTATTATGAGTGAAATTGGCACCTGGACAATTTCTTACAGTCTCAGGATTATATGCAAACTAATTTACTCATTCGCCTCCTCTACCCAGGGCACAAACAAAATGCTGTTTTTCTCTGCCCTCCAACCTGCCAGTGTCCTTCAGCACATTAATACAACCGTGATTCCTTTTTGAGGGCTGCTGTGACAATATGACATTCTCTGTACACCTATGTCCTGCTTCTGTCCTGCTCTAATCTATTTTTTTTTAATTGACTATCATAGCACTTTGTCAACAGGTCTTCTCTGTTAATAACACTGCCTCATGCATCATCTTATCTGAACTATAAAGTAAACGTCTGATGTAGGTAGGGTAGGTCTCTATACTCCCGTTTTGGGGGTAAGAAAATACAGTTTTATAGAGCATAACTAATTTGCTCAAGATTATAGAGCTCATAAATGATGGAATTAAAACTAGAACTAAGGTTTTCTGTTTCTTTTCCAGCATCCTCTTTTATAGCTAATTACAATCCACAACTATGCTAATTTTCATACAATATACAAAATAAAACATCTTACTTAAATTTAAGGTCCTAGCTAGTTTGGAAGTTACACTAAAGCCATAGAAATTAGATTTGTAAAAATGCAATGCTAATTGTTTGCTCAGTTAACAAATGCAAAATGAATTGGAGAAAATAGAAATTTAAAAATGTTCACTAGTTCAACAAATGCTTGTTGTTTAGTAACTGAGGAGTCACTAAAATGAGATTATACTTCACAAAGTCTTATAAAATGAGAAAGAAAATGGAATTGAAACAAAAGAAAGGAAAAAAAAAAGGATGGAAGAAAGAAAACTAATATTTGTTGAGTCCTTGCTGTGACATGTACTCTGATTTAAAGTACTGCATCTAATAGATAGAGTTACATTAAGAAGGGACTTGTTTGGGTGGAGAGGTAAGAGGGCATCTCAGTCAGGTAACTTAAAATTGGCCTGGCATAGACTGCTATGAATGTGACATGTGTAGACTTCATTAAGGAGACTGCTTCAATGACATAAGGGATTCAGGATAATGATTATTAGGAAGCGAGTTTGGTTAATTAGTGCAGGCTGAACTTGCTCAGTTCTGAAAGAGATGGGAATACCAGATCACCTGACCTGCCTCTTGAGAAACCTATATGCAGGTCAGGAAGCAACAGTTAGACTGATGTTGAAGCTGAAACTCCAATACTTTAGCCACCTCATGCGAAGAGTTGACTCATTTGAAAAGACCCTGATGCTGGGAAAGATTGGGGGCTGGAGGAGAAGGGGACAACAGAAGATGAGATGACTGGATGGCATCACCGACTCAATGGACATGGGTTTGGGCGGACTCCAGGAGTTGGTGATGGACAGAGAGGCCTGGCGTGTTGCAGTTCATGGGGTCACAAAGAGTTGGACACGACTGAGAAACTGAACTGAACTGAATTTGCTCATAATTAAAAAGAAAATAAAAGGGTTCTCTACCCGAGAGGTACATATTGTTTCTATCTGCACAGTGTATCTCACTTCTTCTGCTGTCGGCATCTTATTTTAAGAGTGGAGGAAAGTTCCTTTCTCACTCTCTATCCATATGACCATATTCCCCTTTTAGCTTCAGGATAGGATTGAAAGTTGGAGGTTTCTGTTTATATACAAATTTTATTTTTCCATGGATGAACCCAAATTTTTATTTTTGAAATTAGTCTGAAAAATGGGCGACTATTAAAAAATTAGGATAGAAACTAGGCAGTATTTACATTATGGAGAATCTTACTTGGCATGCCTAATATATGGGTGTTTATCCATCATGTCCAACTCTTTGTGACCCATGGACTATAGCCCACCGAGCTCCTCTGTCCATGGGATTCTCCAGGCAAGAATACTGGAGTGGGTTGCCATTTCCTTCTCCAGGGGATCTTCCCAACCCAGGGATCGAACCCAGGTCTCCCACATTGCATGCAGACGGTTTAACCTCTGTACCACCAGGGAAGCCCTTAGGTAATAGGGAATTAATATTTTATTATTGTTATTACTATCATTGACATTACTATTATATCAGAATATGTTTTATGTGGGGAAACTAACATTTTATGTGGGGAAACTGTTTTATCTCCAATCTAACATCTTGTTTTCATCAGTTAGCTATTTCCATATAGCAAACCACATTAAAAGCCTTAAAATTCATACACTCACATGTGTGTATGCATACTCACACACAGACAGACACACACACACACACTTATATTTAGCTCATGAATCTTAAGGTCAAGAATTTGGATTGATCATAGAAATGTGACTTGTGGAGTGGTCTAGTCTGGAACTGGTTAATCTTAGCTTTTCTCAATCAACTATCTGTAGTCAGCAGGTAGTTTTGCAATGGGTAACTAATTTATGATGTCCTCAGGTAGGCCTTCTTTTCAGGGGGCCTGTAACCATTCAGGAGCTTTGCTGGAGCTGGTACACATGATGGCAGGGGTGCAAGAGTAGCAATAGGGCAAGATCCACTTTACAAACACCTTTCAAGTCTGTTTCTAACATCTCTGCTACTGTTCCCATGGACTGAAGGAAATCACGGGGTCAAGCCCAGAGGGAGTGTGCAAAAAGCACTGCCAAACAGCCTGGACCAAGAAAGTATGACTACATCTATCCACTGTACTTGCCTATATGGATTCTGAAATTATGGGACATCTGACTACAGATTTCCTCCAAGCAAGGTAGGTATCAGTAACTAGCATTCATTTAAGCTACTCTGGGCCTGTGGCTCACTTTTAGCCTCAGAGGGTCCCTCTCAAAACAATTAGCATTTAATTTTGACTCATATTGCTAGAAATAGAAGTCGTCATTATTATTTGCATTTGTAAATTTGTACAAACGCTGAAACATTTAATATACAATAAGGTTTGAACTGAATGTAAAATACTTGACCTTTTTATTCAATATGTGCATACTAGTTCTGTTGATTATTTGAATAAAAGATCTAAATAGACATTTCTCTAAAGAAAACATACAGATAGCCAAAAAGCACATGAAAAGATGCTCAACATCACTATTTCTTAGAGACATGCAAATCAAAAACTAAATTAAGGTATCACCTCACATGTGTCAGAATGGCCATTGTCAAAAAATCCACAAACAATAAATGTTGGAGAGGGTGTGGAGAAAAGCGAACCCTCCTACACTGTTGGTGGGAAGGTAAATTAGAAAAGCCATTATGGAGAAATGTACCGATTACTTAAAGAATAGAGACCATATGACCCAGAAATCCCACTCTTGGAAATATATCTGGAGAAAACCAATATTTGAAAGGATACATGAACCCCAATGCTCATTGCAACACTATCAACAATAGCCAGGACATGGATGAAGCTCAAATGTCCTTTGACGGAGGAATGAATAAAGATATGGTACATATACACAGTGAAATATTACTCAGCCATAAGAAGAATCAGAATAGTGCCATCTGTAGAGACTTGGATGAACCTAGAGACTGCCACCCAGTGTGAAATAAGTTAGAAAGCCTTTTATAACTAAATATCGTATAATATTGCTTATATATGTAATCTAGAAAAATGGTATAGATGAACTTATTGGCAAAGTAGAGAGAGAGTCACAGATGTAGAAAACAAACTTATGGTTTCTTTATGGAAACAATTGTGGAAACATATGAAAACATTTATGAAAATGAGAATCAAATTTGGAAACTGGGCTTGACATACATACATTACTATGTATAAAATAGACAACCAATGAGAACCTACTGTTCAGCACAGGGAACTCTACTCAGTGATCTGTAGTGACCTAAATGTGAAGTAAATCTATTAATAAGAAAGAGTGTATATATGTGTATCTATATTTATATATATATTACATTTATATATATATATTGCATACATATATTTACAAAATAAATATTGTACAGCAGAAACTAACACAACAGCTATACTCCAAAAATACATTTTTTCAAGTTTCAAATAAGTTTCATTTGGTGAGGTTTAGAAATATCAAAATTACTGTCTCAGATTTTCACTACATCTGTTGATCATTCACACTGAGGAAAAAAAGAGAAATTGTGATGTGAAATAATAATGAAAGAAATCAGCATTTCATCTTGATTCCTATATACCCCATATGCTACTGATCCCTTAACAGGAGTCATCTTCCCTCATCAGGATGACTAAATGAGGCATCAGCTTGCACAAAATGCTAAGTTTTGTAGTACAAATAAATATTTATTGAAACAGATTACTTAACTGTATATTAAAATTTAACTAATAATACATATATACTTAATTATACTCTCAAAGTTTCTGTTGTTCATATTATTAGTTCTAATTATGCTCTATTTAATTTTGCTGTAGTTCAATAATAAAATGCTTTTCTTAAAAAACTTTAAATAGGAACGATCAAATTTAACTTACAGACAATATATTATTCCTTAAATATATATGTTGCATTCTACTTACTTTTAAAATAGGTACCTATTTTAAAATGCTCTTCTTAAAATACAACTTTAAGACTTTTTTTTAATATACCCACCCAGGAATTTTTCTTGCCTTTTCCCACAGTGGTAGGTGTTTCTCAATCCCAACTTAAAAGTCTTATAGTTAAAATTATTTCTGTTGAAATAACTTATTTTAAAAATATCTGTATAAAATTAAAAGTCAGTTTTTCAGCTTCCTTATGGCCTGAAAAGAAAATTAGCCTAATGAGTAAGAATTAGAAGGAGACATTTCAGGATTCTTGTAATGGTGTACAGCGTGGGGACCTGGCATTAGCTCCTTGGGCACTTGCTCTCAGGGCAGGGACCTGTTCTCTCTTTATCAGCTTTTGCATGGATTACCTCAGGCACTTTTTCATTCAGTCTTTCTCTTTCCTTTTCCCTTGTGTTCTTAACAATTTGCTCTGGGTATTTTCAGTATGACATACAACTGCTGCTGCTGATAATGAGAACTCGTCACCTACTTTCTCCCTTCCTGGGAGACTGAAACTGGAAGAATGATGACACAGGAAAAGGCTGGGGAAGCTGGACATGGGCAAAATGTGATTAGCACAACATGTGCCCGGCAGACCTCGGGGAAGAAAATGTTTCTTCACCCTCTGTTGGCTCTGCAGCCTTGGACCAGGTGACTGCGGGGTATACCGCACATGCCTCTAGAAGTACATCTTCTTAATTAGTTATAGGTGACTGACTCAAATGAGCTGGGAGGTTAAATCAGGCCTCCTTCATATTTCGTGTTTTGTGTTGGAGACAGAATAGACTGTAATCCTTAAATGGAATTTCTCAGGACCACTGTGAATATCAAGATTCTCTTGAATTTTCTCTTGTCAACCAAATTGGAAATTAGTCAATTAATTAGCAACGAGAATTTAAGACAGTCTACATTTAAGATTATTGGATGATTCTGTTTCACTGAATTAAATATTCCTGAAATTAAAAATTTCACTGTATTAAATATTTACTGTGACCACAGCAACAAAGTACTGGTGGGAAGATTTCAAAGCAAACAGAAGATGAATTTCCTCTTTTCAAGGTCTATTTAGACAGTCTTCAAGGAGCAATTACAACAGAAGAAGTGGAAAACACAGTCATGAGATTAAGAGACCAGGCAGCTGCAAAAATAGTGAGATGAAAATGCAACAAAACATCACAACTTTATGAGCTATACACTCATGTGTGTATATGTGTGTCTCTTTGAGTTAGATTATATTTTATGAAAAAGTTAATTCTAGTTCACTATTGAAAGGTTTCTATTTATTAGAAAAGAGAACATAAAATTCATAAAGATAATAACTGTTCATGCTGCTCTTTAGTCATTAAATTGTGTACGACTCTTTGCAGCTCCATGGTGCAACTGTAGCCCACCAGGCTTATCTGTCCATGGGATTTCCCAGGCAAGAATACTGCAGTGGGTTGCCGTTTCCTTCTCCAAGATGACTCCAGAAAAAGTAATTTCTTTCACAAAGTTATTCTAATAAGTATTTTAAAACTTAACTCAAAAATTTCCCCTAATGATCTGCTTGCTCCTCCTCATGCTATCCATTCTCTTCAATAGTATCACTGATAACAATTTGTCTAAACCTTGAACCTTATGTTTATGTCTGATTCTCCTTCACCCTTATATGCTATGTCAGCGAGAGACCATGTTATCATTCTAGCCACCTCTGTACCTTCAAAAGCCTCTGGCAACCACCGCCTCCTCTTCATCTCTATTGTTCTATTTTTCAGCCTCTTACCTGTGTGACAGGAACAATTGAAATGGCCTTTCTGAATTTGATTCTTTGCTGTTGAAGCCATATCTTACTTTGCTAAGGCCATGATCTTTTGAAAAAATTGTGGTGAATTTCTACTCCTTGTAGAAAAATACAGGTTTAGTCATGGAATATGTGGAACAATGGAAACTTAACTATACAGGCTCTGAACTATGAGAATATCCTGAGAGAGAATTTTATATGATTTATTCAAAATTAGAAAAACTACTTTGCCAAAGGCATAAAGTAAATAAGAGAAGAGCTGATATTTGTTTAGCTCTATCTGCCTGACTGCAAAGTGAGGCTCTGGCCTATCTTTCCTGCCTCACTACATCACCACTCATCGCCGTCCCTCCACTCCTAGCACACTGGAATCTCGCTGTCTCTCTCCAACCTACACTTCCTCTTAATCAGTCTCATCCCTACCCACCTCTGAAAAGTGAAATCAAGTGGATCTTCATTTCCTCAGCTTCCCCTAAAATTCTTCCCCCAAGAAAAAGTATTTAATTATGCATTTGCATTTCCATAACATTTCATATATCCCTAAATTGAGCAAGTTTTAGATTATGCCATAGTTATTTGGTTATTTATTCGTCTCATCCTTTAGGCTGCATGTACTTTGAGACCTGGAGCCATAGAGCACTATTTTCTAATATCCATGGCACCTAACGTAATTCATATTTCATATTAGAACTTTAATAAATACATGTTGAATTAAAGTAATTTACTATAGTGTGATCACATTAAAATTGCCTTACGTAAGAAGTCTGAGAAAGGCATTTCCTGTGATTGCATGAAGAAATTGTGTTTCTTTTTAAATTGTAGAGTCCTCAGTACTTAGCAAATACAGATCTAAATGTATTTATTATTATCTATATACAGATACATAAATGTCTCTACATTATGTAAACACATGCACATGTTAAACTACATTTGAACATACACAATGTAGTTGTGCATATAATAAATATCTATTTTTATTCAGTCAATTCAAAAAGACTGCAGTTAACTTGAACAATTGCTTTCATTACATCCAATCCTTAACCTGAAATATTAATTTTTAGAACCAGTGCATAGACTTTAGCAATAATCCATTAAGGGATTATTAAGGGAATAATAATCCAAGGGAAAAAAAGTCCAAAGCTTGGGAATAAGTTTTAAAAATCATATCCATAATAAAGTTGGACTCTAAGAAATATAGTTTTGTTTGACCAATTTACTATTGATTAGGGACTAATTTACAAAATTATATATTAATTTATAAATAACTTATAGGTAGTAAATAATTTCCATTTATTAATGATTCAAATAAATTTTATCCACCTGAAAGATCAATCCAAATCTTACAGTTTGCTGTCCTTAATATATTGACCAGTTTTATATACATCTGCACAAATTTGTTCA
The DNA here is from genome assembly GCA_006410635.1 of Cephalophus harveyi. Taxonomy (NCBI): domain Eukaryota; kingdom Metazoa; phylum Chordata; class Mammalia; order Artiodactyla; family Bovidae; genus Cephalophus; species Cephalophus harveyi. The sequence continues at coordinate 62,435 of SJYT01083905.1, forward strand.
AGCATTCTTTTTTCCCACATATTTTAAATGAGTCTCACCTATCCTCTTCTGAATTGTGGTTTTTAGCTAATTAATGAGTGAAAAAATGATTAACATTATTAAACATCATGGAAATGCAAATCAAAACTATAATGAGGTATCACTTCACACCTGTTAGGGTAGCTAGTATCAGAAAGACAAGCAATAAGTGTTGGTGAGGATGTGAATAAAAAAGAATCTTTGGTGCACTGTTGGTGGGATTATAAATTGGTATAGTCATTTTGGAAAACAGTATGGAGTGTCTTCAAAATAGAAGTACTATATGATCCAGCAATTTCAGTTCTGGGTAGTTTTCCAAAGAAAACAGAGATACCAAATCAAAATGATACAGGTGCTCTATATTCATTGTACATCATTTAAAACAGTCAATACATGGAAACAATCTAAGTCTCCACCAGTAGATAGACAGAGAAAATGCATTTTACACACACACACATAATCTTATGCACATACATATATACAATGGAGTATTATTCAGCCAAAAAAAATGAAATCTTGCTATTAGTGACAAGGATAGACTTTGAGGGCATTCTTTTAAATGAAATAAGTCAAACAGAGAAAGACAAAAACTAGATGATCTCACTTATATGTGGAATCTTAAAAAAAAAAAAAAAAAGGAATCTCATAAATACAGAGATCAGGTTGATGGTTGTTACCAGTGGCAAGGGTTATAGTGTGGCTGAAATGCAAGAAGGGGGTCAAAGGTACAAAAATTGAGTGTGGTAGGCAGAATAATGATCCCCTCAAATTATTCATACCTGATCCCTATGATTCCTGAATGTTATCTTACATGGCAAAAGGAATTTTGCCAATGCTTTTAAAGTTACAGAATTTGCGATGAAGAGATTATCCTGGATTATCTACATAGGTCCAAACATATAAGTTCTTAAAAGCAGAGGGCAGTTCCTAGTGTGGTCAGAAAGAGAGATTTAACAGTAGAAAACGGGAGAAAATAATGTGACAAGAAGGACTCAGTGCCCTATTGCTGGTTCTCAGTGAAAAATTGAAGACTCACTCTTGATGCTAAGGGTAGTTCCTACCTCACAGCCAACAACAACAACAACAAAAAGCATAGTGGCCTCAGTCTGTAGCCACAGAACTTAATTCTGCCAATAACCCAAATGAACAGGAGACAGACTTTCCTCTTGAGCCTTCAGGAATGCACACAGCTGTGCTGGCTTCATGGTTTTGCCCAGTGAGACTCCTGCTGAATTTCTGTCCTACAGAATAGTGTAATAATTAACTTGCCTTTCTTTAAGCCACTAAATTCATGGTAATCTGTTAAAGCAGCAGGTGAAACTAATACAGTGAGTTTTAAAATTCAGGAATGCACACAGCTGTGCTGGCTTCATGGTTTTGCCCAGTGAGACTCCTGCTGAATTTCTGTCCTACAGAATAGTGTAATAATTAACTTGCCTTTCTTTAAGCCACTAATTTCATGGTAATCTGTTAAAGCAGCAGGTGAAACTAATACAGTGAGTTTTAAAATCTTTGTTGTTAATCTATATTTGTGCAAGTCAATTTTTTAATTTTTATGAAAATTATACTTTGATAATTATGATGTCTCCTTGAGCGTCTATGCCCACTTTGGAAATGACTTAAGTGAGCCTCTGAATGATGGATTGAGAAATACTACTTGTCTCCTCTGTCTTAGAAATGAATGATCTTCTCCAAGAAGATCCTTCTGTTTAAGGCAAACATCCTCTGATTTGAAGGTCTTCCAAAGGTGATTTATTCCTGAAGATTGGCTGGTATTGAATATCCCTTAGAACCTATAAAATAGATCCCATTTGTTTATTTTTGCTTTTATTTCCAGTATTCTGGGAGGTGGATCATAGAGGATCCTGCTGTGATTTATGTCGGAGAGTGTTTTGCCTATGTTCTCCTCTAGGAGTTTTATAGTTTCTGGTCTTACGTTTAGATCTTTAATCCATTTTGAGTTTATTTTTGTGTATGGTGTTAGAAAGTGATCTAG
>SJYT01083905.1:76787-120764 GCA_006410635.1 Cephalophus harveyi
TCCATACATCTAAATTTTAAAATAGTCATTCTTAACACTGTGTTTCCACTGTTAAAATTACTTAGCATAACTGTATGCATTTATTTTAATTTTAATAAAATTAAAATCATGCTTCATATACTGTTTTTAACTTAATCTTAGTGATATAACTTTAATATATTTTATAACACAAATGCATTTCTATAATGCCATTTCACATGGCTGTGTAGGGTTCCAACTTAAGGATTTAGATCAGTAATTCCAACAGCAATGCTATGACCTGAAGTTTATTTATATTTTTCCACTATAAATGTCCTTGTAGCAAAATTTTTATACATCCTTAATAATTTTCTTAAGATTATTGCTGATTATTAATAGCTAGTACCTATATGTGATAAGTACTCTTCTAGGTATTTTTGCATTTATATTTCTACATAGAGCATACTATAATTACCTTTATACTAAATATGAGATAATTAAGGCATATTGAGTTTAAGTACTTTGGCCATGTATTGTGAAGAGCTGACTCATTGGAAAAGACCCTGATGATGTGAAAGATTGAGGGCAGGAGGAGAAGGGGGTGACAGAAGATGAGATGGCTGGATGGCATCATCAACTCAATGGACATGAGTTTGAGTAAACTCCAGGAGATGGTGAAGGACAGGGTAGCCTGGCATGCTGCAGTCCATGGGGTCTCAAAGAGTGGGACACAACTTAGCGACTGAACAACAACTTGACCAAGTTTACAAGTGGCCCCAGTATGTGCTTTTCAGCATACCAAAGACTATATATATCCTTTATTCAATTAGTTACTATTACTAAATTGTTTCCAAATTGCAATAATTGCTTTTAATCAGGAATGGATGAATATTTCTTTTCTATAAAGTTTGCATTGATCCTTCAAGAATTCACAAAACACTCTATGCTAATATATTAACATTCTACTTACTGACAAGGAAGGCATTAGGCTAGTTGATACCCTACCACACTGAAGTTTGTTAGACTTAGTCCACCAGCATACCTTATCATTTCTGTTTCAGCTAGGAAATGAGGTCAAAGCTTGAATTAACATTTTCTTGTGTCACTGAAAATTTATGAAATGTTTTAAAGACTATAGTGTACTGTGAACTTGTATGATCTTGCCAGAACTTTTCTTCCTAACCTTTAATTTCACATCAATTCAGCCTGAGGATGTGTATGCTTGTATCATATTGGATAGCTCCACCTATCTTATTCCCTCAATTATTTAACCAAAGTGAAAGAATGCCCAATAGAGATGTATTATAATGAGACTGCTCCATTAACTTTGAATTTCTGGCATAATTTATTTTTGGAAAGAAGATGGAAGAAGGCATATCAGTCTAACTTCATATGACTTGTAATCAATATTAAAGGTTCCTGTGTAGAATAAATACCAAGGTGCCAAGGCAAAACTGGATGGATAATAGTTTATATACTTTGAGTTGTCTGCTTGGAGAATTATCTAAAAGTACAAGCTCATCCACTATCCTGTTGTGACTTGAAATCACTCCAGAATTTATTGTCCATAGTAGCCAGTAATTTCATATTCTAGAATCAGGAAGTCAGAGTATTTGATACCAATAAAAAGCTTAAATGCCATACATGCAAACCTTATTTTAGTGATTTGTGAATATGAGCAAATAAAACACCAAATATTTTTATAGGTGAAAAGAAAACTAAAAGCCCAAGGTATTGGAAAATGATATTCGGTTAAATCTTCAATAAAAAACAACCCTTTGGGAAGCAAAACAGTATTTCTAAATAAATTTATATGCATAGCTGGACTGCTTTACAAGTTTTCTACCTTTTCTTTGAATATAATTCGGTTTTATTCTGAAGATGATTTCACATGAGGGGAAGCCCAGATAAATGTACCATTTAAGGGTTGTGGTTTGACAGAATGATAGTTCCAACTTTCAGAAGCTATGAAGCTCATTGTTCTATGAAGAATTTGGTAGACTTTTAAAAAGTGTAACTAAATTTCTGTTGCTGTCATAACTACTACTCTTTTTGAATCATTAAACTATTTGTTTACCTTTTTCATCTCCTAAATGAAATTGATAAAAATAGAAGTGGATAATTTTGTATCCTCTTTTCTTACACAACCCTGAAATGGCACACATTGCCTTTTATGGGAATTCTTTGAAAGAACAAAAATTAATAACAGCAACATAGCAATCAAATCATTTTATTTGTAGTTTACTGAATACTAAAATTATAGAAATATTTTAAACATGTATAAAAACGTGGATTCAATTAATGTTGAATATCTTGTGATTTTCATCCATAAATTGCAAAGCAAATGTTTTGCTGGTTAGTTTATATGATCAACTATAATTTTATATCACCTGTGAATCCTTTTAACAGATCCCCATTTTAAAGGTAATGGGTACAATATGCAATCTTTGCATTGCTATATGGGAGCAAGTCAGACCAGAACAGTGAATCTGAACTTGACCTATACAGCAGGCATTGCTGTTGCCCTGCTCAGGTCCACTCTGAGGGCTGGTGTGAGTGCTGACTGCTATCAGTTCACAGCTGTCTCTTCGCTTGAATATGTTCTCTCCTGATGGAACTGCTTGGCAAGAAGATAATCTAGGAAATTATGTTTCTCTTCCACTTCTTGGGCAGCCTGTGATCAATGACTTAATGACAAGGGTGAAAAAAAGGTAGGGTCCTTGCTTTATGGTGGGTACCAACAGAGTGGTAACATTCCCTATGAAATGAAAATGAAGACAGATTTTGCCTGCATTCACATCCGTGCCTAGCTTTTTCCAGACTTATTCTGCTTCCCTCACTTGCTACAGGTGTCACTCAGACCATTGCTTCAAGGTATCACTTGCTCAAAATTCTATTTCTCTGACTCTGCTTGTAGTGAACATAGACCGACAATGTGTTATCCTTACTGAAAAAAAAAAAAAAATCAGAGTTCACTGACATTGAAATTATTATTATTGTTTTTGATATAAACTGTAGGAAGCTTCAGGCTTCCCAGGTGGCGCTGGTGGTAAAAAGCCTGCCTGCCAATGCTGTGGAGACTAAGAGATGTGGGTTCAATTCCTGCGTCAGGAAGATCCCCTGGAATAGGGCGTGGCAACCCACTCCAGTATTCTTGCCTGGAGAATCCCATGGACAGAGGAGCCTGGCGGGCCACAGTCCACAGCCTCACAAACAGTTGGACACGACTAAGTGACTGAGCATGCATGCACACATGTAGGAAGGTCTAGATGATTATGATTTTGTATATTCATTCATAAGAACGAATGGAAATAAGAATTCCCATTCCAAATAAGAATTTTTCTGCTTGCTTCTGAGATATAATCAACATATAGAAATGCATAAGTTTACAATATATAGCATAAAGTTATGATTTATGAAATGATTTCCACAGTAAGTTTAGTGAACAACCATCATCTCATATGAACACAAAATAAAAGAAAAATTTTTTTCTTGTGATTAAAACTCTTAGGATTCACTCTCTTAACTTTCATATATAACATACAAGTGTTATTTATATTAATCATGTTGTACATTATATCTCTAGTACTTATTTATCTGAAATTTAAAAAAAAATGTTTTCAGAATAGTGGTTCACTTCTTAGTCCTACTCTGTTTGCATTTAAAATCAATGTAGTGGCCAATTGAAAAATAAAAATGAGATTACTTTCAAAATATACTTTCACAAAAGTTGTAGGTTTACCTTTAAAACAAAGTTTATTCTTTTATCACCATTAGAGTAATAAGAGAATTTAATAGTACCAAAAAAGATTGTCAAATTTTTGTAGGATGTAAATAGTTTAGTAGTTAGGATCAACAAAGAATATGAAGAAAACCCAAATTCTTCCCTAAGTGTGCTGGGTTCCTCACTGTTTTTCTCTGCTTAAATGATATTCATGCTTGTTCTTATTGAAGAGGAAATAAGTATGTGCTTGGAGCCTCGCAGACAACCATTCATCATTCTCTCACGCAAAAGATAGAAAACTCTGTACTAGCACAGAAAATCCAAAGGCAGCTACAGTAACAGAAAATCAATAGGTTGTATTAGAAAACTCAGAGGCTAATCAGAGCCCAATCTCCAGGCGTGATGTACTTCAAGAGAAGCATCGCTTTAGCACATAACTCAATTCTCTGAACACCACAGACTGCAGCTTAATTCAAGCATTTAGGGGGAAAATGAGGGTCTTTAAAATATACATTTTGTTCTTTATTGCCTCCCAAAGAAGCTTCAGTGCTGTACTGTAATGAATAATGATAACATACATTCTTAAAAACTGATGCTAGCTCAGTCATTACACCCAAATAGAATGAGAGGCCCTGCTGTGTGAAGCAATGAGATGTCATTAGTAAGCAGCATTTCTGCTAAAAGGAGAATGCATATTGTTACTTGCTAAACCTACTATTAATATTAGTAAAGGTAAATGACAATTGACTATCATAAGCAGCTGATTTTGCTGAAATATTTTAACTAATCTTGAACCCTAAGATACTCAAATTGAAATTTATTGTGTGAAAAATTTCAAGTAAGTTGAAACTGACACTATATAATAAAGATGCATTCAGGTTAAACTACTCAAAAACGCCAAGCTTTAAAAATATACCTAAATATTTTTCACTGGTGTAATGTTTTCCCCTTGGAAACTCAAAACATTTTGGAATATATTACGTGGAAAATTTTTCTAAGTTTTCTCTACAATAAGTTGAATATACTCTGAATTCAAGTATTCTTCCCTTGTGGGAATACATAATTTATACAAGAATTTTAACAAACAGCATTATATAGGTTCATAATATATCTACCTTCTTTTTTTATTTCTATAAATTTTTAACATTTAAAATCATCAACATGTCTTCAAAAATAAGCTTGCCTTTTTGGATAAATTTATCATACATCAGTATAGTTCTGAATTGCTGTTGTTCAGTCACTCAGTCATGTCCAACTCTTTGTGATCCCATGAACTGCAGCAAGCCAGGCTTCCCTGTCTCCACTATCCCCTGGAGTTTGCTCAAACTCATGTCCATTGAGTCAGTGATGCATTCCAACTATCTCGTCCTCTGTCATCTCGTTTCCCTCCTGCCTTCAATCTTTCCCAGGATCAGGGGCTTTTCCAAAATGAGTCAATTCTTCACATCTGATGACTAAAGTACTAATACTTCAGCTTCAACATCAGTACTTCCAATGAACATTCAGAGTTGATTTTCTTTAGGATTGACTGGTTTAATCTCCCTGCTGTCCAAGGGACTCTCAAGAGTTTCTCCAACACCACACTTTATTTTTGTGTGTGTGTGTGGATTTTTTTTTTTAATTTTTACTTTATTTTACTTTACAATACCATATTGGTTTTGCCATACATTGACATGAATCCACCACAGGTGTATACGAGCTCCCAATCCTGAATCCCCCCTCCCGCATCCCACCCCATATCCTCTCTCTGGATCATCCCCGTGCACCAGCCCCAAGCATCCTGTATCCTGTATCGAACATAGGCTAGTGCTTCTTTCTAACATGATAGTATACATGTTTCAGTGCCATTCTCCCAAATCATCCCACCCTCTCCCTCTCCCACAGAGTCCAAAAGTCCATTCTATACATCTGTGTCTCTTTTGCTATCTCACATACAGGGTCATCATTGCCATCTTTCTAAAATCCATATATATGTGTCAGTATACTGTATTGGTGTTTTTCTTTCTGGCTTACTTTACTCTGTATAATAGGTTCCAGTTTCATCCATCTCATTAGAACTGATTCAAATGAATTCTTTTTAATGGCTGAGTAATACTCCATTGTGTATATGTACCACCGCTTTCTTATCCATTCACCTGCTGATGGACATCTAGGTTGCTTCCATGTCCTGGCTATTATAAACAGTGCTGCAATGAACATTGGGGTACATGTGTCTCTTTCAATTCTGGTTTCCTCAGTGTGTATGCCCAGCAGTGGGATTGCTAGGTCATAGGCAGTTCTATTTGCAGTTTTTTAAGGAATCTCCACACTGTTCTCCATAGTGGCTGTACTAGTTTGCATTCCCACCAGCAGTGTAAGAGGGTTCCCTTTTCTCCACACCCTCTCCAGCATTTATTGCTTGTAGACTTTTGGATCACAGCCATTCTGACTGGCCAACACCACACTTTAAAAGCATCAGTTCTTTGGAGCTTAATCTTTATGGTCTAAATCTCTCATCCACACTTGACTCCTGGAAAACCCATGGCTCTGACTAGACAGACCTTTATTGACAATGTCCCTACTTTTTAATACATTGTCTAGGTTTGTCATAGCTTTTCTTCCAAGGAGCAAGCATCTTTCAATTTCATGGCTACAGTTATTGTCCATGATAATTTTTGAGGGAGCCCAAGAAAATAGTCTGTCACCATTTCCATTGTTTCCTCATCAATTTGCTATGAATTTATGGGACCAGATGCCATGATCTTAGTTTCTTGAATGTTGTCTTAAGCTAACTTTTTCACTCTTCTCTTTTACCTTCATGAAGAGGCTCTTTAATTCCTCTTTGCTTGCTCCCATAAGGGTGGTGCCTTATGTATCTGTGAGGTTATTGATATTTCTCTTGGCAATCTTGATTCCAGCTTGTGTTTCATCCAGCCCAGCATTTTGCATGATGTACCCTGTTGGCTCAGATGGTAAAGCATCTGTCTACAATGCGGGTAGACCCAGGTTCGATCCCTGGGTTGGGAAGATCCCCTGGAGAAGGAAATGGCAATCCACTCCAGGACTATTGCCTGGAAAATCCCATGGACAGAGGAGCCTGGTAGGCTACAGCCCATGGGGTCACAAAGAGTCGGACATGACTGAGCGACTTCACTTCACTTCTACTCTGCATATAAGTTAAAAAAGCACGGTGATAATATATAGCCTTGATGTATTCCTTTCTCAATTTTGAACCAGTCTGTAGTCTGCTGTTCCATGTCCAGTTCTAATTGTTGCTTCTTGACCTGCATACAGGTTACTCAGGGGCAGGTAAAGTGGTCTAAGCTGAACATTCAGAAAACAAAGATCATGGCATCTGGTTCCATCACTTCATGGGAAATAGATGGGGAAACAGTGGAAACAGTGTCAGACTTTATTTTTTTTGGCTCCAAAATCACTGCAGATGGTGACTGCAGCCATGAAATTAGAAGACACTCCTTGGAAGAAAAGTTATGACCAACCTAGATAGTATACTCAAAAGCAGAAACATTACTTTGCCAACTAAGGTCCATCTAATCAAGGCTATGGTTTTTCCTGTGGTCATGTATGGATGTGAGAGTTGGACTGTGAAGAAGGCAGAGCGCCGAAGAATTGATGCTTTTGAACTGTGATGTTGGAGAAGACTCTTGGGAGTCCCTTGGACTGCAAGGAGATCCAACCAGTCCATTCTGAAGGAGATCAGCCCTGAGATTTCTTTGGAAGGAATGATGCTAAAGCTGAAACTCCAGTACTTTGGCCACCTCACACGAAGAGTTGACTCATTGGAAAAGACTCTGATGCTGGGAGGGATTGGGGGCAGGAGGAGAAGGGGACGACTGAGGATGAGATGGCTGGATGGCATCACGGACTCGATGGATGTGAGTCTGAGTGAACTCCGAGAAATGGTGATGAACAGGTAGGCCTGGCGTGCTGCGATTCATGGGGTCACAAAGAGTCGGACACAACTGAGCAACTGAACTGAACTGAATCCCACCTCTAAGAATTTTCCATAGTTTGCTATGTATGATCCACATAATAAAAGGATTTAGTGTAGTCAATGAAGCAGAAATAAATATTTTTCTGGAATTCTCTTGCTTTTTCTATGATCCAGAGGATGTTGGCAATTTGATCTTTTGTTCCTTTATCTTTTTGAAATCCAACTTGTATATCTGGAAGTTCTTGGTTCACGTACTGTTGAAGTCTAGCTTGAAGGATTTTGAGCATAACCTTATTAGCATGTGAAATGAGTACAGTTGTACAGTAGTTTGAACATTCTTTGGCACTGCCCTTCTTTGAGATGGGAATGAAAACTGACCTTTTCCAGTCCTGTGGCCACTGCTGAGTTTTTCAAATTTGCTGGCATATTGACTGCAGTACTTTAATAGCATCATCTTTTAGGATTTGAAATAGCTCAGCTGGAATTCCATCACTTCTACTAGCTTTCTTTGCTTATAATGATGCTTCTTAAGGCCCGTTTGGTTTGGTACTCCAGGATGTCTGGCTCTAGGTGAGTTATCACACCATTGCTTTTATCTGAGTCATTAAGATCTGTTTGTATAGTTCTTCTTGCTACCCCTTCTTAATAACTTCTGCTTCTATTACTGTTTCTGTCCTTTACTGTGCCTATCTTTGCATGAAATTCTGAATTACGTGTAAAAAGTTCTTGTTTCAGTATTAAAGGGACATTTGTGTTTTAATGAACTCCCGATTTTATCTTAGTTAGGGTGTGTGTGTGTGTTAGTCTCTCAGTTGTGTCTGACTCTTTGTGACCCCATAAACTGTAGCCCATCAGACTCTTCTGCCCATGGGATTCTCCAGGCAAGAATACTGAAGTGGGGTGCCATTTCCTTCTCCAGGCTTAGTTAGGTTAGAACTAGAATTTAAATACTGTACAAATATATGTACTTATTGAAATAAATGAAATATGAAAATCAATTTGAATCCAATAATTTTAACAAAATGAAGTAATATCATGAAAATGAAACCCTGCTCGGAAAGAAAAGCTAATTAAGAGTTTTGTAATGCCCTAGAGAGAGAAGTTTACAGAGAGGAGTCATAGCTGGTTTAAGATTGGCAACTCTGTCAAATGTGACAGCTCATCCAGCTGTCCCATGGAGACACAATTCAGCATCTGGGATGGTAATTATTAGACTTCAGAACACTTCTTAGAAATGTCTGATGTTTAGAGTGCTTACAGAAGCAGACTTTCTGGAATTACTGTAATTCTATATATTAATAAATGCTTTGTCAATATGTGTGTATCTTTTACCAGTGAGCTATTGCTATGTTGACATGCCAAAAGAGGCATGCTGTCCATATAAAGAAATATTTTTACAATAGAAAATTCTTTCTGTTTACCTTTTGAAGACAGGTATTATAATTTACAATGTCAATATTTAAAAATCACAATGCATCACCTTTGTGGAGTGATATTGGTAAATAAACTCATAAATAAAATAAGTGAAAGGATCTAATTTTAGCATAAACTTAAAAATATTTTATCTTTTTAAAAATCATTTAGCAACTTTGAGATGTCTTCTTTTAAAGAGTTTTATTTTTTATTTATTTTTTTAATTTTATTTTTACTTTATTTTACTTTACAATACCGTGTTGGTTTTGTCATACATTGACATGAATCCATCATGGGTGTATATTAGCTCCCAATCCTGAATCCCCCTCCCACCTCCCACCCCATATCGTCTCTCTGGATCATCCCCGTGCACCAGCCCCAAGCATCCTGAATCCTGTATCGAACATAGGCTTGTGCTTCGTTCTTACATGACAGTATACACGTTTCAATGCCATTCTCCCAAAACTCCCACCCTCTCCCTCTCCCACAGAGTCCAAAAGTCCGTTCTATACATCTGTGTCTCTTTTGCTGTCTCAAGTGGGATTGCTGGGTCATAAGGCAGTTCTATTTGCAGTTTTTTAAGGAATCTCCACACAGTTCTCCATAGTGGCTGTACTAGTTTGCATTCCCACCAACAGTGTAAGAGGGTTCCCTTTTCTCTACACCCTCTCCAGCATTTATTGCTTGTAGACTTTTGGATCACAGCCATTCTGACTGGTGTGAAATGGTACCTCACTGTGGTCTTGATTTGCATTTCTCTGATAATGAGTGAAGTTGAGCATCTTTTCATGTGTTTGTTAGCCATCTGTATGTCTTCTTTGGAGAAATGTCTGTTTAGTTCTTTGGCCCATTTTTTGATTGGGTCATTTATTTTTCTGGAGTTGAGCTGCATAAGTTGCTTGTATATAATAAAGTTCTCAGGCATGTTTATATACATAGTATCTTAACACAATATTCATTTTAAAAACTATATTTGGTAAGTGATTTTTTAAAGGTGATTAGGAAAAGACTATTTTGAAGCATCAATGGTTAGTTTTCTGAATATATCATATTATACATTTCAAATGGTTGACTTCATGTTCTCTTCTAAGAACAAACATGTTTTAATTTTTCCTGCTACCATCGATTCTACTCCTGCCATTCTGTAACCTTACATAAGTCACTTCCGTGTCTTCACTGTAGAATCTTAATTCTATCAACTGTAAACATTCTACTATACAAAAGTTTGAAAACATTCTTAAAAACACATATGCAACAAAATAAAGTTATTTCTTAATTATCCCTCCAACTCTATTCTCTCACATCACATAAAATCCATGTCACATGGTCTTTAAAAAAGAATTAATTTTATAGTATACCGTGTTATTTTAGGTTCTAGAAATCTTCAAGTATTCACAATATGTTACTGGAAAAACCTTTTAGATACAAATTATAGAAACCAAACTTAAACTGGGGAGACTACACTCTATGGGTTCAGTCACTGCTGGATTCATGAAATCAATGATGTTGAGGCCATGATTCTTTCCTACTCAAACTCTCTATTCATATAGTTGATAGAGAGCCTTCAGGGGGAACAAGACTCACATTCTAACAGCTTCTCAGGGCCAGTATGAAAGGGACATTGAATAACAATGAAAAAATGCCCTTAGAAGAACTCTGATTGGTCTAATTTTGTCATAGATATTTGTTGAGTAAATGAATCCCTATCTCTTCACTGTGTCTTTACTGCAGCTTAGGGTTGATAAATTCTGACTTGTTGCACCTTTACAGTGGCCCCAAAACCATGAACAGGGAGTGACTGGGTAAGCTCCGTATAGAGACAAGTTTCACAAAAATAAATGGCTCTGCTTCTAGAATAAAAAATGGTAGAATGGGTGTTGAATATCTCAAAACAACAGATGTCAAAGCTATCAATAATAGATTTTCTAGGACCCTACAATAATTTACATGTTGGCATATCCCCATTATCAAGAATTTAGGAAATTAAACATCCTAATTGATAAGGATCTCAACTATCAAACAGGAGAACTTGTTCCTATAAGGAGAGTCGTGAAAATGTTGATACTCTATGTAACTATAGAAGAAACAATCTATCATTTAAATGCTGCTTTTCATATAGTCTTACATGTGTATACCTAATACCATAGTTTTGTTCTTTAAAAGATTATTACAGTTTATAATATTAATTTTAGCAGACAATCCCCTATTCCTTTCATTTCTTTACAACTTTATCCATTGAAGACCACTGACTATTCAATATAAAGAAGCTCCCACAGTCTGAATTTGGCTGTTCTTATTTTCTCAATGTAGCTCAAAATTTGGTTTTTCCTTTGCCTTTTCGGGATATTGGCAGATGAATATAGAGACCTGACCAAACTCAGGTTCATTTCTTTGGCAAGGTCATGAATGGCGGTACATTCTTTCATCACGGACAGGGAATGGTAATGTCTGATTTTCTCTCATTTTTATTTGTATGCAATGTCCACATCCATTACTTCACTGGTATGGCTAAGTGGTGATATTCTATCATTTCTTTTTCAATTATTGTTTGGTATACTTTTAAAAGACACATTTCCCCACATCTATTATATGCCTATCTATTGGTATAGTTTTTAAAGAAAGAGCAGTGACAATGTTTGATTGTATTACTGTTTACCAAACTTTTAGAATAATAAACTATTTCTCTATTATGTTGGATAGTTTATATGTTAACTTGAGTAGGCTCAGTCACACAGTTACCTTGTCATTGCTGTGAAGGTTTTTTATATAGATGGTTATGATCCATAATCAGTGACTTTAAGTAAAGGAGATCATCCAAGATAATCTAGGTGGGCATGAATTAGTTAAACACCTTTAAAAACAGAACCAAGGTTTTCTTGAGAAGAAATTCTGCCTCTGACAAATAGCTTCAATTGATGTGACAGAATTCTAGCCTACCCTTGTTCATAACCAGCCCTTTGGGTGTTAAATTGACCTTATAAGCCTCTCTCTCTCTCTCTCTCTCTATATATATATATATATATATATATATATGTATGTATTTCTCTCTATATATATATATATATTTCTGATTCTGCTGAACCCTGATTGGTAACAGATTTTAGTAACAAGTGTGGTTCCAGAGAAATAGCAAGATAAGGATGAAGTTTCTAAATTGGTTCTAGGTTTTGCTGAATTGCTTTTCTACTTGCTTAGATTTCAAGCACTAATGATTATGATTTTCAGAGGTTAAAAAAAAAGGCTCTCAAAGTCCACGTTATGATTTGGCAACAGAGGTAGTCAAAATATCACCTTGTATACTCCTAACGAAATACATAAAGAAATTATGTTCTACATGACCATTCATTTGCTGGCTTAGAATATTTTAGTCAAAATAAGAGAATAATATTTCTCATGATTATAGTGGAAAAACAATGAGTAAATAAAAGGTTATCACAGGGCTTCAAATTCTCAGGTTCAGCTGAGTATAAACGACCTGAAAGCTTCTGTATCTGCCTTGAAAGAAACCATCTCCTGTTGCCACAGAGCTGAGAGTTTTGAAACAAGTCAGAATCTCGGAGAAACAGAGAGTAGAGTGGTGGTTACCAGGGGTTGGGTTAGGGAAATATGTGTCTAGGGGTGAAAATTCTAGTTATAAGGTTAACAAACTCTGGGAATCTAATGTACAGTATGACTGCTTATAGTTTTAATATTGTATAATAGACTTGAATGTTGCTGAGAGAGTAGATTTTAAATGCTCTCACCACTACAAAGAAATGTTAATTAAGTGCTGACGCTGTAATTGTGTGATGGTGATAATCTTGCAATATATAAATGTATCAAATCAACATGTAGTATAGCTTAAACTTTCACAATGTTATATGTCTATTACATTTCAATAAAGCTGGAAACAAAAAATCAGAGTCTCATTTTGTGCATGATGGGATTACAATGCAAACTGAATTTCCCACCTCATTGTTTGGAAAGGAATAAGATCCTGAAAATTCAAATGGGGTCATATATGCAGAACACTTGGAAGCAAGTGAAGGCAAATCCCCAAATTCTTCTCTGTCAGCAGAAGCCTTCCTGAGACTGCTGCCTTGCAAAGCACTGCAGTTGTTATTTAGGGCCCACTCCAGGCATCTCTTTGTTTCAAGACGTATAACTGCACAGAACTATATATAGCCTGGTCCTATATTTAGACTCAGTCACTAAGGGGTCTCAAAGGATAAGATGCAAGATGTGAACAATGAAAAAGTGACTTACACATCAAAGTACTGCATGATTATTTTTAGTATATACACAGATACAGAGATCTGGGGAATATGTGTGGGAGTGGATTTTAAGGGTGTGGGTAATGGTAGAAAGAACATAAAATTAGATCAAGCCCTATTTATTGATATAGGACCACTAAACAGGGATCCTGGACTCAGTGTTTGACTGAAGATGTTAGAAAGGGCTCTAAAGGTTGTTTTGCTTGATTTTCTGAAAGACCCTAACATGAACTATGTACATTAAATGAAGTTGAAATATCAAAACTATCTTGGTAAACTATGGAGAAAAATGTCCAAACATTTAGAGATATTAGAATGTTTGAATACATTTACCATGTTAAGATATGCTCAGTCATGCTAGGAGGGTACATAGAACTTACCTTTAATGTGCAAAAAATGTGAGGGGAGTTCCAGCATCCCTGAGGAGTTCTGTGGCCATTGTACGTTCATGTAGGTCAGAATGCTACTATCCAGCTTGAATCCCGAAATGCACAGGGATAACAGGATACCAGGATGGCAGGGATCAAGAGGTGGCATTTAGTTATAAAGACTAGGTGACTGTAGTTGGGAGACAATTCTCCTTAAATATCTAATTTTTATGCATCTTGCTGATTCTCTTAGGAAAGGCATTTACAGCAAACTTAAGAATGATTGTATAAGGAAATATTTTAGGATAATCGACTTAAACACCTTTCCCTCTCCAAAGATACCTGGGGGTAATAAAAATAAATCCTTCCTCACCTCTCTGGAGATATTTGTTTGCATACAAAAATAAACATAAGATCTTTCTCTCTCTCTCTCTGGAAAGCAAGTCAGGCCAGTCACAGACCTAATACATTCAGACTTTCCTAATTTCTGATTTTCTCTCCTGTCGGCCAGGTTACTGTATGTACAAGTATTATATGTTCCTCATTGTGTCACCCTCTGATGACTAGGGTTTGAGTAGTCAGTGCTCATATATTGTTCTTGTTGCTACTTTTGCTATGAATAATAATATTGTGTGTCTCTGACCAAAGGATCTCATATCATTTTATGTCTTCTGTCAGTGTGTGTATATGTGTGTGTATAGATAAAATCTGACTAATTTGTTGCCTACAAGTAGGATGAAAGCTCAGCTCCTTTCCAGTTTCTGACTTATGATTCAATACACATAATAAATTTCAATGAGTGAAAATTATATTTTTATAAAAATAAAATGAAAGATAAAAGTTTGAGAAGATTTTTTGCTAGTGAAGAGTGTTTACAAAGGGATTGTGGGCCACTTTCCTATTATAAATAGGTACATCAAAAACCCTGAAGAGTGGGATAAGGTGATTATATTCATTGAAATAAAGTATTGGCTTGTAAAATTTGAGAAACTAACATGCTATGTGTTGGTTATTCAACTACCATGAAACTCCACTACAAAAATGTCACCACTTGAATATAAATATACAAGAGTTCAGATATATTTCATTAATTAATGATACTTTGGTGTGCATAATTTTGTCCTTAAAAATATATAGTGTGACAACACAATGCTCCAGGAAATCTTTGCTAGTGGTAGAGTGCTAAAACTGTCCCCTGTGAATACTGGTGGCTACTACTGACACATCAAAACTGCAAATTCTGATGCACGTATCAGTTCAGTTCAGTTCAGTTCAGTCTCTCAGTTGTGTCTGACGCTTTGCGACCCCATGAATCGCAGCACGCCAGGCCTCCCTGTCCATCACCAACTCCCAGAGTTCACTCAGACTTACGTCCATCAAGTCAGTGATGCCATTCAGCCATCTCACCCTCTGTCGTCCCCTTCTCCTCCTGCGCCCAATCCCCCCTAGCTTCAGAGTCTTTTCCAATGAGTCAACTCTTCGCATGAGGTGGCCAAAGTACTGGAGTCTCAGCTTTAGCATCATTCATTCCAAAGAAATTCCAGGGCTGATCTCCTTCAGAATGGATTGGTTGGATCTCTTTGCAGTCCAAGGGACTCTCAAGCATCTTCTCCAACACCACAGTTCAAAAGCATCAATTCTTCGGTGCTCAGCCTTCTTCACAGTACATAGATTTGGAAATTCAGAAAAATGGTCATCACTATGGGACAAGGTAGAAGAGAACAGCTTCATAAAGCAAAGAGATTTCCTGACATTGAAAGATTTTAACACTGTTTTAATGGCATTAAACTTTTAATTTCTTCTGCATAGCTAAATATTGTATAATTTTATTAATAAACTAATGTTTTTCTGGTAGCAGCATTTAACTTTACATAGTTATTTCTAACTTGAGTCTACACAGACATAATATATTTTATGTGTATTTTAAATATTGTATGTAAGATTTCAAACAAGCTTGGGCTTTAGCAGGATTCAGACACTGGAACATGTGGATTTTTCAAGATGAGTCACTTCTTGCTAACAACGTTTCAACTGATTCTCTCCATACTTATAATTAAACCCAATTCCCTTAACAAAATCTGTAGAACATTTGGTTGATTTGGCCCCTCACAATTATTTTAATCTGGCCTAATGAAATTCTTATATTTGCTTATTAAGTTTCAGTCACACTAGGGTCTGGACAATTCCAAGAAAATATTAAATCTTCTCTCATGTTAGCATATTAACCAAGTTCCAGAATCTCTGATTAGCTGCCACACTCTCAATGTTCTCTATTCTCTTTCTCAACTTCATATATTATTTCTACAGAACAATACTTTACATATATTTGGTTTGTAATTATAGTTCTTCTTTCCTTCTTAAATATCTTTAATAAAGAGAAAAGCATTACATGTATTATACACTGATTAGAATGTCTAGAATATAGCTTAAACACAAATTAGAATCTCTCTAATTATAGTAATGAAAATTATCAGACAATGTAGAACAAAGAATAGCATGTAATTCCAAAGAAAGGGAAATCTCTGCCATAGAAGTTCTGCCTCTGGGATGACCTAGTAACAATCTTACATACTGATCACCCACAGATAACAATGATAAATCCTGCTCTGGACAATAAACTCTGATACAGTGAAAAAACATAGGCCTACTATGAAGGGAATTTTAATATGGAAGAGTGAAAAAGTGTTGAGGGAGCTTCCAACACTTATGGCTTTTAGCCCAAGAGTAACTCAGAGCAGCCAAAACTCCAGTAGAAAATGTATGGCCTTCTGGGCCTGAGGAGCCATTGAATAGAGTAGAGGGCAATCACAGACCCTAGAAGATGCTTATGGTGTCCTAGCAAAGACCCAGAGTTGAGGTTTTCGTATTTGATGAGTAAACTCTTTGAAAAATCTGTAGGTGCTTCGTGAAGCAGGCATGCATGTTGCAAACTGAAAGAAGCCTTGTTAAAGAGAGTAGTGGGGTGGGGTGGGGGGTGAAGAAAGGGATTTGAACTTCAATAAGTATTGAGTTATAGATTAAGAGAATGTGTTTTACTTTGAGTCTAAGTTAGCTGCCTGTTAAAATTAAAACATCAATATTCTTCAGGGAAATAGAATTCACAGCCTCCAAAATATATCATTCATAAAGTCTTGAAAAGTTGAAATTACCTGATACATAAAGAATAAGGAAGACTGATCCATTCTTTATGGGAAAAGAAAAAACTAAAACAGATATTAATCCCAAGAAGTTAGAAATAACAACACTAAAAAGTGGTTGATACTTTTGAACTGTGGTGTTGGAGAAGACTCTTGAGAGTCCCTTGGACTGCAAGGAGATCCAACCAGTCCATTCTGAAGGAGATCAACCCTGGGATTTCTTTGGAAGGAATGATGCTAAAGCTGAAACTCCAGTACTTTGGCCACCTCATGTGAAGAGTTGACTCATTGGAAAAGACTCTGATGCTGGGAGGGATTTGGGGCAGGAGGAAAAGGGGACGACAGAGGGTGAGATGGCTGGATGGCATCACTGACTCGATGGACGTGAGTCTGAGTGAACTCTGGGAGTTGGTGATGGACAGGGAGGCCTGGCGTGCTGCGATTCACGGGGTTGCAGAGTCGAACATGACTGAGTGACTGAATTGAACTGAACTGAAAAGTAGTAATATAAGTATGATAAATGAGGTAAAAAAATGTGAATTCAATGAAACAAGCAATGAAAATTTCAACAATAAAAACTACAAAAAGGAGTAAGAGACAATAAAGAGCTGAAAAATATTATATCTGAAAAATGAACTTAAATTTGACTAATGAAAAAGTGAGTTTGGAAATAGATCAATAAAGATGATGTGGTTTGAATACCATAAAGAATAAAAAGTTCAGGAAAAAGAGAACACAAAATTAAATACTGATTGATTAATATGAAGAAAAATATGGCAGAAAGAAAGTTTGAAAAAATAATGAGTGAAAATTTTTACAATTTGGTGAAAGTAAGATCAGAAATCAAGTTGACAAAATGTTAAGAATAACAAGCCTAGACACAGCATAGTAAAACTATTTAAAACCAATAATAAATAAAAGTCTTGACAACATCCAGACAGAAGTAATGCAGTATATCCAGGGGAATGATTCAGATGATAGTTGCATTCTCAACAGAAGCCACAGAAAACAATTAGATAAAAATATTAAATGCCAAAAGGGGAAAAAATAGCCTAGAATACTAAATCTATTGAAAATATCCTTCAAGAATAGTGGCTAAATATATTTTTAGATGTAAGAGGAGAGTGAAAAAGTTGACTTAAAGCTCAACATTCAGAAAACGAAGATCATGGCATCTGGTCCCATCACTTCATGGGAAATAGAATGAACTGAACTGAACTGAACTGAAGTATCTAAGAGAAATAATTGACAGCACGCTTCACTACCAAAGTGTTAAACAAAGTTATAAATTTACCAAATTTGATAAAAGATTAGAACATAATATCTCAGTACTTAAACATACCATGTATATGACATTTATTGCTTAGAACAATTAAAGAATAGCTGAATAGATGAAGATATATACCATGTTCATGAACTGAAAGACATACTATTTTCAAGTTGTCAGTTCTCCACCAGTTTTATTGCAATTCTATAATTTCATTGCAATTACAAGTATAAAACTAAAAGAGAATTTTTAGAAATGAATATAAGATTCTAAAATTTATATGGAAATGAGAAGACTTATACTCTCCAAAGTAATCTTGAAAAATTAGAACTAAGATGAATAACTTACACTACATGATTTTAATATTTGCTATAGAGATACAGCATCAAGACTGCATGATTTACAAAGAGAATGATAGATAAAAGAGAGAATCCAGAAACTGAGACCTACTTACATGCTCAGGCAAATTTCATCATAGACACTAAAGCAATCCTATCGGGATAGGGTGTCTTTTTCAACCATTTGCACTGGAATTACAAGATATTTATAGGCAAAAGAAAACAGAATTTTAGCCTCTACTGCTTACCATACACGAAAATTAAGATAAGCCATAGACCTAAAACTGAAAGCTCTCTTTATAACACCTTTTACGAGCAAACATATGGAGAGTATTTTTATATTTCAGGAATAGACAAAGATTTCTTAAATAAAACAGTGGCAATGAAAACATTTAAAAAATCAAATGAATTAGATTAGTTTTTTTTAATTCATCAAAAATAAAAACATCCATTCACCAAAAGACATTGCCAATAAAATGAAAAGGAAAACCCTTTATCAATTTAAAAGAAATACTTGTAAAACATATCTTGGTTTCCAGGATATATAAAGAATTTCTAGAACTCGACACTGAAAAGTAAACAATCTCTGTAAAAACAGGAAAAATTATTTTTATAAGTTTACAAAAGAATATTTTAAAATGGACAATATGCAGGAAAAAACGCTCAATGTTATTAGCCATTGGGTAAATTCACATTAAATTGCAATAAAGTACTAATACACATAGATTAAAGGGGAAAAATTAAAAGAATTATCACACCAAGCTTTGTTGAGGATGTGGAATAACTAGAACTCAAAAAAAAAAGAAAAAAAAGGTTTCCCTGGTAGCTCAGTTGGTAAAGAATCTGCCTACAATGCAGGAGACCCTGATTCAATTCTTGGATTAGGGATATCTGCTAGAGAAGGTATAGGCTACCCACTCCAGTATTCTTGGGATTCCCTGGTGGCTCAGAGGGTAAAGAGTCTGCCTGCAAACTGGGAGACCTGAGTTTGATCCCTGGGTCAGGAAGATCCCCTGGAAAAAGAAAATAGTAACCCACTCCCAGTATTCTTGCCTGGAAAATCCCATGAACTGAACTGAGGAGAAGCCTGGCGGGCTACAGTCCATTGGGTCACAAAGAGTCAGACATGACTAAGCAACTTTACTTTCACTTTCAAGTGTCATTGGTTCGTAGGTAAAATTCTACAATTTTGGGGAAGAATATGAACCAGGATTTTAAAAAACAAACAAACAAACAAACAAATCTAAATATACATGTACTCTATGACTAGCATTTTCAACACTAGAGGAAATCTACATCCTACAAGATAACTTTAAATATATGATATTCTATTATTTTTTATTGTTTTATTTGCTGATGTTGAATAACTTGTATTTTAAATCATAGCATTATTCATCATAGCCAAAAACTGGAAATAATCCAGGTGTCATTTGAAAGGTGAATGGATAAAACAAATGAAGAGTATTCAAACAAAGGAATAATAGTGAGCAATAAAAATTAATGAGTTACTGAAGCACAGAATGACATGGATGTCTTTCAAAACCATGATATTGATTGAAAGAAAGCTTACACAAAGTATATATTGTATAATTCTATTTATTAGAGGCTCTTAAAAGAGGAAAATCTAAACCAAGCTAGATAAAACCAGAACAGCGGTATCCTCAAGGGAAAGTAGACAAGAATTGAGTATTAAGTGATATAAAGAATTTTCTGATAATGATCAAAATGCTCTGTATCATAAGAGTTTGAAGTATTAAAATATACATCTGTCAAAACTCAGCTTAATGTGTAAGGAAGTTTTTGTGTTTCTCTGTACATAACTTGTATGTGTAAGGAAATAATTTTATGCAAGAAAAAGCTTTTAAAATATTTAACTAATCAATGATATTTATGCTAAAGTGTTTAGAGAGAAGTATATGATGTCTATAATTTACTTTGAAGTATACCCAGAAAAAGATTATATGTTGCATGAATACAGCCAGAGATATATAGAAATATACACATATAATAAAATGAGAATAGTTAACATTACTTTTTAGAATTTGGGTGATGAGTTATGGATATTTACTATAAAAATCTTTCCACTTCTTTATCTGAAAATTTTCTTAATCTAATTTTTGTGGAAAGAACTTACTTTGAACCTCCTACTCTTCACTCAAATATTACAAAAAGTCAGAAACATAGACAGATTAGGAACCAATTGAAAGTAGGGATCACATTTGTCCTCTTTACTAGATATCTGACATGTAGGTGGTACTCAAAGAGCACAAAGGATATTTGTTGAATGAATAACTAAGTTCACCTCCCTCTACCATAAAGCTAATTCTTAATTAATGTGTTATACTTACTCTGTACTGTACACATTTTAACAATATAATAGACTATTGTCTAGAAATAATGAGATATAGAAAAAAATATATTTCACAAGTGAGTATTGGATAATTGAGCCTAACATTCTGGTCCTTCATTCAAGGAATTTTAAACCTACACATTTTGTTCAAAAGAATTTAGACCATATGAGTTTGGAGATAGTCACCTAAATAAAGCAAAAGTGAGCCTGATATTACAAACTAAAGAAAGCTCTCTCTACTCTTCGGGCTAATGGGATATTAGAAAGAGAGAAGATAATATTACATCTTTGCTGCCTGCTTGGAATCTCATAGGAAGTGGAATCTAAGATCTGTTTGGTGAACCATCCAGAGAGCCTCCTGTCAGAAGCTGGATCTCAGATATAGGGGCTGCCCAAGGGAGATGGAAACATTAAGAAAGTGGAACTACTACTACACGACATTTGAACTCAGGAGCAAGGAGGAAAAAACACCAAGCCTCTTCCTTCTTCTTGTTTCCCATCCCTGCCAGCACTTCTTGTCAGTTTCTTCCAGCTTTGAAAGTGTAATCTGTATAGGTTATTTTTTTATGATACAAATAGGGCAGAGGAATGTAAAGGATGGATGTGAAGAAAAACAGTCAAATGATGGCTTCACCTACTATAATACATTTGCTTATATTACATCCATAATAATATTCTGATAATAACAACAGTGAGATAAAGAGATTACAAAATGTAAATTGTTTAGCACAATAGCATATTGTGAATTTAAGGGTAACTGATTATTCTTCTCTCCCTATTGCTGCCTTGATCAGAAAGGGAGGAAGTTACATTCATAACTTTCTTGCAGTACATATATTTGTTAATTCCCAAAGTAGCAGAAGTACTAACCTGATTAGGATAAGTTTGATATTCATTGGACAGCCTGTCTCATACTTTGTCTCAAACATCATCTTTTTATTATTATTCAGTTCAGTTCAGTCGCTCAGTCGTGTCCGACTCTTTGTGACCCCCTGAATCACAGCACACCAGGCCTCCCATCCATTAACAATGCCTGAAGTTCACTCAGACTCACGACCATCGATTCGGTGATGCCATCCAGCTATCTCATCCTCTGTCATCCCCTTCTCCTCCTGCCCCCAATCCCTCCCAGTATCAGGGTCTTTTCCAATGAGTCAACTCTTCGCATGAGGTGGCCAAATTACTGGAGTTTCAGCTTTAGCATCATTCCTTCCAATGAACACCCTGGACTGATCTCCTTTAGAATGGACTGGGTGGATGTCCTTGCAGTCCAAGGGTCTCTCAAGAGTCTTCTCCAACACCACAGTTCAAAAACATCAATTCTTCGGCGATCAGCCTTCTTCACAGTCCAACTCTCACATCCATACATGACCACAGGAAAAACCATAGCCTTGACTAGACGGACCTTAGTCGGCAAAGTAATGTCTCTGCTTTTGAAAATGCTATCTAGGTTGGACACAACTTTTATTTTTTTTTTTTTTTTGCTTATTTCATTTTGTTCAGTTGTTGATGGTATTATTTATATGATTTTTATCTTCATATTTTAATATACATTTTATTTATTTTCTATTTTTACTTTTTTTTACTGTTTTTTTTTCAGGCTTTTGTTCTTTGCTTTTTATTTATTTACTTTTTTTGGATTGATTTTCATATTCATATTTTATTTTCTTTTGTTGCTTACTTTCAGTTTCTATTTTAGTTTTCTTTTTTATTTGGTTTTTGTTAGTTTAGTCCCTATTGCCTGTTCTCATTTTTTAAATTGTTTGTTCTCATGGATTTTTTTGTTTGTCCTGTTTTTATCTTTTTTACTGTTGTTGCTTGTTTATTTGTTTTATCCTTTCTGTGTGGTCATATTGCTGTTTTTGTTGCTGTTTGTTTGCTGATGTTTTCTCTATTTGCCTTGGGTGGAATCTGTCTCTTTTCTTTTTCTTTTCTTTCATTTTTTCTGCCACTGGGTGCAGGTTATGGGTACTAGAGTCCCCAGTGAGAGGTCAGGCTTGGGCATCCAGGGTGGGAGTGTTGTTACAGGACACTGGACTGGCAGAGATTTCCTGGACTAAGGAATATTAATCAGTGCATGTGCTCCCAGAAGTATTCATATCAGCACCAAGACGCTTGTTCATACAACTGCTGGCAGATTTCCATGCTGGGTACCTCTTGCCAAACCACCAGCAAGACAGGAATATATCCCCGTCAATCAGCAGACAGGGTGCCTAATGCCATATTAAGCTCACAGACCCCCAAACAAACCACCTGATGTGTCCCTGCCTTTCAGAGGGAAAAGACTCAGCTGTGCTTATCAGAGATTAGGTATTTCTGGAGGTATATCAAGTCCCTCCTACCAGGAAGCTTACAGAAGCCCCAGGAGCAAATTCATTTGTTCAGGGAAGACAACTGAAGTAAGAAGGAAATATGACCCTGCACCCTAGGAAAGCAAACCATGCTGCTGCTGCTGCTGTTAAGTTGCTTCAGTCGTGTCTAACCCTGTTCGACCCCATAGATGGCAGCCCACCAGGCTGCCCCATCCCTGGGATTCTCAAGGCAAGAACACTGGAGTGGGTTGCCATTTCCTTCTCCAATGCATGAAAGTGAAAAGTGAAAATGAAGTGGCTCAGTCGTGTCTGACTCTTAGCGACCCCATGGACTGCAGTTAGACAAAATTAGATGAGGACTTGAAAAAAATATTTGAAGAAATTATGGTTGAAGATGTCTCTAACATGGAAAAGGAAATAGTCAATGAAATCCAAGAAGCACAGAGTGCTCCACACATGATAATGCCAAGGAGAAACATGCTGAAACATGTATTAATCAAACTAACAAAAATTAAATAAAAAGAAAAATATTAAAAGTATCAAGGGAAACCAACAAATAAACTACAAGGGAAGCCCCATTTGGTTATCAGCTGATTTAATGATCTTAGACCTATTGAATGGATACAAAAATAAAACCCATATATATGCTACATATAAGAGACCCAGTTTGGACCTAGGTACACACATAGAATGAAAGACAGGAGATGGAAATTATATTTGATGCAAGTAGAAATCAAAAGAAAAGTGAAGTAGCAATGCCAAGGATGAGTGATATATATCAGAAAAGATCTTAAAATAATTGACAAGGAAAGCTACTACATAATTAATGATCATGATATCAATCCAAGAAGAAGATAAAACATTTTAAAATATTTATGCACCCAACATAGGAGGAATTCAATACATAAGATAAACAGTAACAACTATAAAAGGGAAAATTGACAATAACACAATAATAATGGGGATTTTAACACATCACTTACACCAATGAATATGTCATCCAAAAATAAAATAAATGGGAAAACACAAGTTTTACATGACATAGTTATCCAGGTGGCTCAAGTGATAAACAATTTGCTTGCTAATGCAGGAAACCAATGTTCAAACCCTGGCTTGGGAAGATTCCCTGGAGAAAGAAATGGCAACCCATTCCAGTATTCTTGCCTGGAGAATTGGCAGGCTCTGGGGTCTCAAACAGTCTTATAAGACTGAGAACACATGAGCATGCCCACATCAAATAGACTTAATTGGTATTTTAAGACATTCCTCCCAAAAGTGACAGAATACATTTTCTTCTCAAGTGCTATAGAACATTCTTCAGGATAGCTCACATCTTGGGTCATAAATCAAGCTGCAATTAATTTAAGAAAATTGAATTTTTTTCAAGCACCTTTTCTTTCTGCAATGCTATGACAATAGAACTCAATGTGGGGGGGGGTGTAAAAAATGCAAATACATAGAAGTCAAACAATACAGTGCTAAATAACCAAGAAGTCACTAAAAAAATGAAGGAAGTAATTTTTTTTTTTTAAAGAAAATGCTTAGAAGCAAATTACCATGAAAACAAAATGATACAAAATCTATGTGATGCAGCAAAAGGAGTTCTACTAGGGAAATTTAGAGTAATACAATATTATGTCAAGAAACATCTCAAATAAACAACCTAACATCAAATCTAAAGTAACTAGAAAAAGAACAAATTAAACCCAAAATAAATAGAAGAAACCATAAAGATGAGAGCAGAAACAAATAAAATAGAAATAAAGAAAACAATAGCAAAGATCGATAAAATGAAAAACTGTTTCTTTGAAAAGACAAACAAAATTCATAAACTCATAGTGTTGTAATTGTTCAGTTGATAAGTCATGTTTGACTCTGCCACCCCATGGACTGCAGCATGCCAGGCTTCCCTGTCTTTCACTTGCTCAAACTCATGTACATTAAGTCGATACTGCCATCCAGTCATCTCATGTTCTGTCACCTCTTTGTCTTCCTGCCCTCAATCTTTCTCAGCATCATGGTCTTTTCCTATGAGTTGGTTCTTCACATCACGTGGCCAAAATATTGGAGCTTCAGATTCAGCAGCAGTTTTCTTAACATTCTAGGTTGATTTTTCCATAGGATTGACTGGTTTGATCTCCTTGCAGTCCAAAGGACTCGAAAGAGTCTTCTCCAGCATAATTCCAAAGAATCAGTTCTTCAGTGCTCAGCTTTCTTTATGGTCCAACTCTAGTATCTGTACAGGACTACTGGAAACACCGGAAATGTAACTATACAGACTTTTGTCAGCAAAATGATGTTTCTGCTTTTTAATGTGTTGTCTGGGTTTGTCATAGCGTTTCTGCCAAGGAGTAATAAGCATCTTTTAAATTTGTGGCTGCAGTCACTGTCTGTAGTGGTTTTGGAGCCCAAGAAAATAAAATCTGTCACTATTTCACTGTTCCTCATCTATTTGCCATGAAGTGATGGGTGTTCATTGGAAAGATTGATGCTGAGGATGAAACTCCAATACTTTGGCCATCTCATGCGAAGAGTTGACTCATTGGAAAAGACCCTGATGCTGGGAGGGATTGGGGGCAGGAGGAGAAGGGGATGACAGAGGATGAGATGGCTGGATGGCATCACTGAGTCAATGGACATGAGTTTGGGTAAACTCCAGGAGTTGGTGATGGACAGGGAGGCCTGGAATACTGCGATTCATGAGGCTGCAAAGAGTCGGACACGACTGAGCAACTGAGCTGAACTGAACTGAACTGATGGGACTACATGCCATAACCTTAATTTTTTGAATGCCGTTTTCAGCCAGATTTTTCAGTCTCCTCTCTCACCTTCATCAAGCAATTCTTAAGTTCTTCCTCTGTCATTCTAATGCTTTCTGCCATTAGAGTGGTATCATCAGCATATCTGAGGTTGTTGATATTTTGCTTCTCGCTCTTAATTCCTGTTTGTGACTCATCCAGGGTGTCATTTCACATTATGTACTCTGCATAGAGTTTAAATAAGCTGTATAATTTAAATATACTATATTGTTGTATTCCTTTCCCACTTTTGAACCATTCTACTGTTCCATGTTCAGTTTTAACTATTGCTTTTTACCTGCATATTGGTTTCTCTGGAGACAGGTAAGGTTATCTGCTGTCCCTATGTCTTAAAGAATTTTCAATAATTTGTTATGATCCACACAACAATACAGTGTGTGTATGAAGTGTGATCCACAAGAGTAAAAGTGAAAGTTTTTAGTGAAGCCAATGAAATGGAAGTAGATGTTTTTCTGGAATTCTCTTCTTTTCTCTGTGAACCAACAGATGTTGACAACTTGATCTGTTTCCATTGTCTTTTCTAAGTCAAGCTTGTACATCAAGAAGTTCTCAGTTCATGTATTGTTGAAGTCTAGCTGTAAGGATTTTTAGCACTACCATGCTAGCATGTGAAATGAGTGTAATTATACAGTAGTTTAAATATTCTTTGGCATCACCTTTCTTTGGGATTGAAATAAAAACGGACCTTTTTCAGTACTGTGGCAACTGTTCAGTTTTCCAAATTTGCTGACCTACTGAATGTAGCACTTTAACAGCAATATCTCTTCAGTTCAGTTGCTCAGTGCAGTCCGATTCATTGTGAGCCCATGAACTGCAGCACGTCAGGCCTCCTTATCCGTCACCAGCTCCCGGAGTTCACCCAAACTCATGTGCATTGCAGTGGTGATGCCATCCAACCATCTCATTGTCTGTCATCCACTTCTCCTCCTGCTCTCGATCTTCTCTAGCATCAGGTTCTTTTCAAATTAGTCAGTTCTTCACATCAGGTTGCCAAAGAATTGGAGTTTCAGCTCCAACATGAGTCCTTCCAATGAACACCCAGGACTGATCTCCTTTAAGATGGACTGCTTGGGTCTCCTTGCAGTCCAAGGGACTCTCAAGAGTCTTCTCCAACATCACAGTTCAAAAGCATCAATTCTTTGAAACTCAGCTTTCTTTACAGTCCAATTCTCACAACCATACATGACTACTGGAAAAACCATAACCTTGACTAGACAGACCTTTGTTGAAAAAGTAATGTCTCTGCTTTTTAATATGCTGTCTCAGTTCAGTTAAGTTCAGTTCAGTCACTTAGTCATGTCTGACTCTTTGCAACCCCATGAATCGCAGCACACCAGGCCTCCCTGTCCATCACCAACCCCGGAGTTCACTCAGACTCATGTCCATCAAGTCAGTGATGCCATCCAGCCATCTCATCCTCGGTCGTCCCCTTCTCCTTCTGCCCCCAATCCCTCCCAGCATCAGAGTCCTTTCCAATGAATCAACTCTTCACATGAGGTGGCCAGAGTACTGGAGTTTCAGCTTTAGCATCATTCCTTCCAAAGAAATCCCGGGGCTGATCTCCTTCAGAATGGACTGGTTGGATCTCCTTGCAGTCCAAGGGACTCTCAAGAGTCTTCTCCAACACCACAGTTCAAAAGCATCAATTCTTCGGTGTTCGGCCTTCTTCACAGTTCAGCTCTCACATCCATACATGACCACAGGAAAAACCACAGGATATTAGTCAGCAAAGTAATTTCTCTGCTTTTGANTCTCCTTGCAGTCCAAGGGACTCTCAAGAGTCTTCTCCAACACCACAGTTCAAAAGCATCAATTCTTCGGTGTTCGGCCTTCTTCACAGTTCAGCTCTCACATCCATACATGACCACAGGAAAAACCACAGGATATTAGTCAGCAAAGTAATTTCTCTGCTTTTGAATATGCTATCTAGGTTGGTCATAACTTTTCTTCCAAGGAGTAAGCGTCTTTTAATTTCATGGCTGCAATCACTGTTTGCAGTGATTTTGGAGCCCCCCAAAATAAAGTCTGACACTGTTTCAACTGTTTCCCCATCTATTTCCCATGAAGTGATGGAACCAGATGCCATGATCTTTGTTTTCTGAATGTGGAGCTTTAAACCAACTTTTTCTCTCCCCACTTTCACTTCATCAAGAGGCTTTTTAGCTCCTCTTCACTTTCTGCCATAAGGGTGGTGTCATCTGCATATCTGAAGTTATTGAAATTTCTCCCAGCAATCTTGATTCCAGCTTGTGCTTCTTCCAGTCCAGTGTTTCTCATGATGTACTCTGCATAGAAGTTAAATAAACAGGGTGACAATATACAGCCTTGACGGACTCCTTTTCCTATTTGGAACCAGTCTGTTGTTCCATGTCCAGTTCTAACTGTTGCTTCCTGACCTACATACAGATTTCTCAAGAGGTAGGTCAGGTGGTCTGGTATTCCCATCTCTCTCAGAATTTTCCACAGTTTATTGTGATCCACACAGTCAAAGGCTTTGGCATAGTCAATAAAGCAGAAATAGATGTTTTTCTGGAACTCTCTTGCTTTCTTAATGATCCAGCAGATGTTGGCAATTTGATCTCTGGTTCCTCTGCCTTTTCTAAATCCAGCTTGAGCATCAGGAAGTTCATGGTTGACATATTGCTGTAGCCTGGCTGGGAGAATTTTGAGCATTACTTTACTAGCGTGTGAGATGAGTGCAATTGTGTGGTAGTTTGAGCATTCTTTTGCATTGCCTTTCTTTGGGACTGGAGTGAAAACTGACCTTTTCCAGTCCTGTGGCCACTGCTGAGCGTTCCAAATTTGCTGGCATATTGAGCGCAGCACTTTCACAGCATCATCTTTTAGGATTTGAAACAGCTCAACTGGAATTCCATTACCTTCACCAGCTTTGTTCATAGTGATGCTTTCTAAGGCCCACTTGACTTCACATTCCAAGATGTCTGGCTCTAGGTGAGTGATTACACCATCGTGATTATCTGTGTTATGGAACTATTTTTTGTACTGTTCTTCTGTGTATTCTTTCCACCTCTTCTTAATATCTTCTGCTTTCTGTTAGGTCCATACCATTTCTGTCCTTTTTTGAGCTCATCTTTGCATGAAATGTTCCCTTGGTATCTCTAATTTTCTTGAAGAGATCTCTAGTCTTTCCCATTCTGTTGTTTTCCTCTATTTCTTTGCATTGATTTCTGAGGAAGGCTTCCTTATCTCTTCTCGCTATTCTTTGGAACTCTGCATTCAGATGCTTATATCTTTCCTTTTCTCCTTTGGTTTTCACTTCTCTTCTTTTCACAGCTATTTGTAAGGCCTCCTGAGACAGCCATTTTGTTTTTATTTTTTGCATTTCTTTTCCATGGGGATGGTCTTGATCTGTGTCTCCTGTACAATATCATGAACCTCCGTCCATAGTTCATCAGATAGTCTGTCTTTCAGATCTAGCCCCTTAAATATATTTCTCACTTCCACTGTATAGTTGTAAGGGATTTGTTTTAGGTCATATCTGAATGTTTATATAAAATATATGCAAAAAGCATCTGGAATTCTTACTCTTTTATTACAAGCAAATCCTGGTAGGGTAGTTTACAAGTTCAGTTCAGTTCAGTCACTCAGTCGCGTCCAACTCTTTGTGACCCCATGGACTGCAGCACGCCAGGCCTCCCTGTCCATCACCAACTCCTGGAGTGTACTCAAACTCATGTCCATTGAGTCAGTGATGCCATCCAAGCATCTCATCCTCTGTCATCTCCTTCTTCTGCCCCCAGTCCCTCCCAGTATCAGGGTCTTTTCCAGTGAGTCAACTCTTCACATGAGTTGGCCCAAGTATTGGAGTTTCAGCTTTAGCATCAGTCCTTCCAATGAACACACAGGACAGATCTCTTTAGGATGGACTGGTTGGATCTCCTTGCAGTCCAAGGGACTCTCAAGAGTCTTCTCCAACACCACAGTTCAAAAACATCAATCTTCGGTGCTCAGCTTTCTTTATAGTGCAACTCTCACATCCAAACTTGACTACTGGAAAAACCGTAGCCTTGACTAGATGGATCTTTGTTGGCAAAGTAATGTCTCTGCTTTTTAAGATGCTGTCTAGGTTGGTCATAACTTTCTTTCCAAGGTAAGCACCTTTTAACTTCATGGCTGCAGTAACCATCTGCAGTGATTTTGGAGCCCCCCAAAATAAAGTCTGCCACTGTTTCCCCATCTATTTGCAATGAAGTGATGGGTCCACATGCTATGATCTTAGTTTTCTGAATGTTGAGTTTTAAGACAACTTTTTAACTTTCCTTTTTCACTTTCATCAACGGGCTCTATAATTCTTCTTCACTCTCTCCCATAAGGGTGGTGTCATCTGCATATCTGAGGTTATTGATATTTCTCCCAGAAATCTTGATTCCAGCTTGTGCTTTATGCAGTCCAGCATTTCACATGATGTATTCTTTATATAAGTTAAATAATCAGGGTGACAACATATAACCTTGACATACTCCTTTCCCTATTTAGAACTAGTCTGTTGTTCCATGTCCAGTTCTAACTGTTGCTTCCTGACCTGCATATAGGTTTCTCAAGAGGCAGGTCAGGTGGTCTGGTAGCCTCATCTCTTTCAGAATTTTCCACAGTGATTGTGATCCACACAGTCAAAGGCTTTGGCATAGTCAATGAAGCAGAAATAGATGTTTTTCTGAAACTCTCTTGCTTTTATAGGTTTGAGAGAACCTCTCTTGCTTTTATAGGTTATAGGCTGTTTATAGGTTCAGTTCAGTTCAGTCACTCAGTCGTGTCTGACTGTTTGTGACCAAATGAATTGCAGCATGCCAGGCCTCCCTGTTCATCACCAACTCCCAGAGTTCACTCAAACTCATGTCCATCAAGTTGGTGATGCCATCCAGCCATCTCATCCTCTGTTGTACCCTTCTCCTCCTGCCCCCAATTTTTCCCAGCATCAGAGTCTTTTCCATGGGTCAACACTTTGCATGTGGTGGCCAAAATACTGGAGTTTCAGCTTTAGCATCATGCCTTCCAAGAACACCCAGGACCCATCGCCTTTAGAATGGACTGGTTGGATCTCCTTGCAAGACTCTCAAGAGTCTTCTCCAACATCACAGTTCAAAAGCATCAATTATAGATTAGATAATCACAATTCTCTCCCTTGTGGCCACCTGGACCTCTTCAGACCCAGCCGGCCTTGCTGAAGCACAAGAAGATTCAAAGGTGAAAGTTGGCTTATCATGGAGATGTCATTTCAGACCCTGACCTAAGCCTTATCTTGTTCTTCACTATAGCATGTAAAAGACAGCCTTACATTTGGCATTTTAAGTTTCGGGTCCAATTTTTAAAAATGATGCTTGATTCCCATTTGGCTGGAAATCCTGATGTATATATTTCTTCAGCCAGAACCCTGGTGTGGTAGAGGAAAAAGTGCTTGGCCTTGAGCCCCGAACAGTAAGCACTAAATCAACGGTGGGTGTTTTTGTTGTTGTTGGAAAGAATAACATGCTATAAGAGGTTTTGAACAGGGAGAGTTAAATGAAGGTAACACATGGAAGTCTTATCTTTTCCCAAATTTCCATGTTATATAGTTGCTTTATATATGTAAAGGGGATGTTTCCAACACTCACTGAACCAGATAGTTTAGGGATGATGATAACTGTTTTTTTTTTTTTTTTTAAAGGCTAAAATCTTCTGATATTAGCTTGGATTAGAAATGTTTATTCATTCCATGATGCTTCTTCTCAAAGAGAAAAAGAGGAGGTTATTTTGAGAAACAAAATTAATTGCAAAGGATACCATAGAAACTGCACATAGCAACAAGGAAAATGATGACTGAACAATGCTGAAAAATATGGGAAGATGAAAACAAAGATCGTGCTCAAAAAACACTTACACAATGCAATTATCAGAGTAAAGTTATAAATATGAGAAACTAAAATGAACTGATTAAAAGCAAAATTAAATTTAATTCAGTCCCCTGGAGAAGGAAATGGCAATCCACTCCAGGATTCTTGCCTGGAGAATCCCATGGACAGAGAAGCCTAGTAGGTTACAGTCCACGGGGTCGCAAAGAGTTGGACACAACTGAGCGACTTCACCTTCACC
Source organism: Cephalophus harveyi (assembly GCA_006410635.1). Lineage (NCBI taxonomy): Eukaryota > Metazoa > Chordata > Mammalia > Artiodactyla > Bovidae > Cephalophus > Cephalophus harveyi. Next base: position 108,751 of record SJYT01083905.1, read on the forward strand.
TTCACCTTCACCTTCAAAAGGTATAGGTACAGGAACAACTGCTATCTTCCATCCCCAGTCCTATTAAGCTTTCTAGTTCCCCATAACATAGGATGAATTTCTGGTTAACTGCTTAGTGACCTCAGGCATCACCAAGTCACATTTTACTAGTAAAAAGTTGATCTATTCTCCCTATTTTGCCCCATGTGGCCAAGGGCTCCCAGAGGATGACCTTGCCAAGCATTATTCACTTTGCATTTCTTCTCTGCATGCAGGATGGAAAAATAAGTTGAGCCAAGGTGATTATAATCAATCAAATATTTTACTATCCTCTAAATATTAAAAAAATACTTTAGACAAATCTTAGCTCCCTGAAATTGTTTTGATTCCTTTGGATATAGACACTTCAATATCCCAGTGTTTTAATTTCTGCTACTTTATGGCAATGCTTTATTCATGCATGCATAAATATTTTTCCAAGTTGGCTTTAAATCAGTCTTTTTAATCCTCCAAATCTCTACATCTGATATGAAGGATTAACCAATAATGTATTTGTGTCACATCAAAATTACTTTCAAATTGTGGAAAACTAACTTGAAATTAATTCTGTACCATAGTGGATCTACTTAAGGCACACAGCAAAATTCAAAATGAAATTAAATGTATATTTAAAATGTTTTTCTACATATGAGTCTTAAAAAGTCTGTTTAAGATGCACTTATGTAAGTTGAGAGGCTTCCCTGCTGGCTCAGCAGTACGATTTCCACCTGCAATGTAGGAGACACAAGAGGAGCTAGTTCAGTCCCTGAGTAGGGAAGATCCCCTGGAGGAGAGCATGGAAACCCACTCCAGCATCCATGCCTGGAGAGCCCCATGAACAGAGATACCTAATGGGCTACAGTTCATGGGGTGGCAGAGTTGGAAGCAACTGAACACACACAGATCTGAGTTGAATGTGTAAGAGGCTATCAAACTGACAAGACAGGTTTCTCCTCTTCTACACAAAACTGGACTTCATTTCTTAGCTTCTGTTGCTGTTAGATGTGGCCATGTGACTATCTGGTTGACTATAAGTAGACTGAGGGTGAAATGATGTATGTCAAAGTTCTTTCTGTAAAATCCCACTACATGGGATCCACTGAGATTCTTTCTCTTTTAAGATAGCTGGAATGGAGACCAAGCCTATGGCACACTTGGGAGGCTTTTGCTGAGGATACTAGAGCCATAATATGGAATGAATGAGAATTCTTAAGGAGCTCCCCTGGTGACTCAGTGGTAAAGAATCTGTCTGCAGTGCAGGAGATGCAGGTTTGATCCCAGGTTTGGGAAGATTCCCTGAAGAAGGAAAGTCAACCCACTCCCATATTCTTCCTTGAGAAATCCCATGGACAGAGGTGGCTGAGTCCATGGGGTCTCAAAATAGCTGGGCATGATTTAGAGACTAAAACAACAACAAGACTTCGTGTACATACCCCTATTTGAAGAATTGTCCACTTATTAGGTGCTATCATTTTGGACTTCATATCATCATAGCAATAGATATACTTCATGTAACTACCACATTAGGTTATTGGATTTTGGAGGTTTATTTGTAATTACAGCATTACTTTAAGTAATTAAAGTAAGGTAAATCAGAATACATTTTAGTAAATTCCCTGCAACATTAAAGTTATCATACATCTTAAAGGAGATCGGAGACCAAAATAGATGTCATATCAATCCATGTGCTTTTTTGGAGGCCATTCTCCCAAATGTTGTTTTTATATGTATAGTATCTGATTTTGTTTATGGTTACCTTTTGTACAATGGGAAACAGGCTTAGGAAGCAGAGATAGTACCCCTCTTCAGAAGAGAAGGTGAATGGAGCTGCTGTCCAGGATAATAATGTCCCCATCTGATGTAAGAGCTGGAGATTCTTTTCTAAGATTGGTGATACTCTAAGCTGTTCTCATTTGGAGACAATCCACTATGTATGCAGTATCCAAAAGGGCCCACCTCTCCATCATTCTTGGGGCCTGGAGAGCAAGGTTTTCTCTATGAGAACATGAAGCTCAAGCTGCCTGCTGTGCCCTGAGTAACAAAGTCCTTTATCTCTGATTTGGGGATCTGCCACCATGTATGACACTGTGACAGGCTACCTTGTTAGTCTGTAAGTGGGATAAAATCTCATAGTCTTCACCATTCCTGACAGCCCTCTCTACATGTGTGTCTTTAAGTAAACGTGGGTGCAATGTGTCTGTGTTGATGTGTCTGTGTCTACAGAGACTATATCATGCTTCCTGCTCCTTGTTACTTCACCAGCTGCTCCCTCCTGCTTCTCTTATAGGCACAGTAGATATACTGAGTTTCTGTCAGTGAAGTGTGCCTGAAACAGAAGCATCAGAAACAACACTCACATGTAATTAGTAAAAGTAGAAATAAAGAACAATAATGATGATGGCACTGATGATTGTAACTTAGAAGATTATGTCAATGGCAGTCATTTAAATACACTCCATATTAAGTCATTTAAAGCTTAAAATGCCACTCTAAGCTGGTACCACTGTTATCCCCATGCACAGTTCTGTACAGCTGCCTGTAAATAGTTACTTTGGATTTTTGTGGAACTGTGTACAGTATTATGCTACAGACTGCTAACGCTACTGCTAAGTCACTTCAGTCGTGTCTGACTCTGTGTGACCCCATAGACAGCAGCCCACCAGGCTCCCCCATCCCTGGGGTTCTCCAGGCAAGAACACTGGAGTGGGTTGCCATTTCCTTTTCTGATGCTACAGACTAGTGTAGCATAATACTAGTCCATTTGGGCTGCTATAACAAAATGTAAACTGGATGGCTTATTAACAAAAGAAATTTATTTCTCATAGTTCTGCAGGCTGAAAGTTCAAGATCTAGACACTAGCAAGATTGAGTTCTAGTAAGTGCCCTCTTCCTGATTTATAGATGGTGCATTTTCTCTGTGGTTCTCACATGGTAGTAGGGGGAAGGATCTCTGTGGAGCCTATTTAATAAGAGGCTAATACCATTCACAACAGCAGAACCTCCCAAAGTCCCACCTCTTAAATTGTGAGGTCAGGATTCAACATATGAGGGGGTACGTCTAGACCGAAGCAGGTAGTCTAGATGCCTTGGAAACTAGATGTTGCCACAGGCTAAGCATTCAAATGGCATGATGTACTACAGCTGTTAGCCAACCTCAGAACTTATTTGTCAACCCAGATGAAGAAAGGAATAAGAAAAGGAAATTTGCATTGATTTTGCTTTTAAACTTTGTAGTTGCCTGAAGTGGCTGTGAAATTACCTGATCATAAGTAAAAAAGAAACTTCTAAAATTTAAATTTTTGTTTTTGTCATTTTCTTTTTTTGAAATGTGATCGAGTGATAGATTTCTGAGCACAGTTACCATAATTTGTAATGATTATTACTGGAATTAGAGTAAAATAGCAACTTCCTTAGGCTTCTTAAACACCAGATCTACTAAACACAGATTGATCAAGAGCATAGATTAAACAGTAAAGAAGAAAGGCTGCTTTCTATGTGATTCAGCATAGGGAAGATGAGATGCAATTGCTTTAATCAATTTGCTAAGTCTTCTCTATGTTTTATTTAGAAGACATAGAAAATGGAGTACCATGGGATACTGTTTTACTAAAGTGTGACTTTCATAGATCAGTAAACTCCAGAAGACATAGAGCTTAGTTTTCTCCTTCTGTATTTAGCAACCTTTAGCTCATGTCCTGGGATCCCCACAAAATGAAAGGCACACATATTTCCACTGAGATTGTTTTCTCTCTTTCAATAACCAAAAGGTGATGATCATGCAATGATGACTTCTATCAGAAAGGCTCTGGGACTCTCCCTGAAGCACTGTACTCCATATCTGTGTCTTTTACAACAAAATATAGAGAAGACTTACATTGATTAAAACTATTGCCATCCTAGTCTTATCTATCAATATGTTGAGCCGGTCAGAAAGTAGGCACTCTTCTTTTCTGATTGATCCTTCTGGTTCCTCTGTCCATTCCAGATCTGGCATTCAAGAAGCTTACAGTAAGTTTATTCTTCCTCTAATTTTTTTCATAAAAATGGGAAGTCAAATTATTGAGGATATAATTTGCTACTGATTTTCAGCCAAATTATTCATCTTGATTTATAAAATTCCTTATTAATTACATTTCAAATTATTACGTTCACATGATACAGCTTTCAAAAATGTAGTTTAATCCACTATTTTGCATTAAACTGAAAACTTCTAATTTCCATTTAATGTAAACTAATCATGATACACTGAGATCTACTAGAATTACTATAGGAATGTTAATGATACAATATAAAAATATGCTTGGGCTTTCTAAGGGATAAAGGAGAGGATGTTCTCCTTTTCAGTAAATTGTTTTATTAAAAAATGCACAACATTTAAGAATAGCGTTCAAGCTTTGACAAAAGAACACATTCAAAGATAATCACAAAATTACTGGCAGTACTACCTTTTGAAAGTAAATAAGCTCTCTCATGCAAATTACATTATGAGAACTTGAGAATTTTACACAGATGATGCGCTACCACTGAGAAAGATTGGGAACTCACCGGGCATAAATCATCTGTTGCTGCGAAAGTGTGTGTATGTGTGTGTGTGTGCCAGTGTGTATGTGTGAGCATGAGTGTTTAGTTTGTATCTATATTTCACCTTTATTAAAATAATTTAGCATAGTGATTTTTGTAGAATACTAATTGTTAAGAAGAATCCAGCAGGTGAAGCTTTACCCAGTCCCTTTAATGAGAACAATGTAGACTTACCTAGATTAAAGAAAAAAAAAAAAAAACTTTGAAAAAACTGTGTTTTGAGAAACACATCCTGGAACCCCTAAATGGACCTACATAAATGTAGTCAACTGATCTTTTTCGAAAAAACTAAAGAAGCACAATAGGGTGAAAATGGTCTTTTCAACATATACCAGTGGGAAAATAGGACATCAACATGCAGGGGGGAAAAAAAAAAAATCTAGACAGACGTTATGCTGCTGCTGTTACTGTTTAGTCACTAAGTCATGTCTGACTCCTTGCAACCCCATGCCTGTAGCCCACCAGGCTCCGCTATCCATGGGATTTTCTAGACAAGAACACTAGAGTGGGTTGACATTTCTTCCTCCAGGGGATCTTCCTGACCCAGGGTTCAAACCCATGTCTACTGCATCTCCTGCTTGGCAGGAGAATTCTCTATCATTGAACCACCTGAGAAGCCCACACAGACCTTACACAACTCACAAAAGTTAACCCCAAAAGGATCAACAATGTAAAGGTAAAATGCAAAATTACAAAATTCCTAGAAGATAACAAAGGAGAAACTCAGGTGAATTTGGAGTTTTTATGCTATTATGGGAGATACATTATCAGTTAAATGCAGTCAGTCAGTCATCTACACTCTTTGCAACCACATGGACTGCAGCATGCCAGGCCTCCCTGCCTATCAATAACTCCCTGAGATTACTCAAACTCACGTCCATAGAGTCGGTGATGCCATCCAACCATCTCATCCTCTGTCGTCCACTTCTCCCACCTTCAATTTTCCCCAGCATCAGTGTCTTTTCCAGTAAGTCAGTTCTTCGCATTAGGTGGCCAATATTTGGAGTTTCAGCTTCAGCATCAGTCCTTCCAATGAATGTTCAAGACTAATTTCCTTCAGAATGGACTGGTTAGATCTCCTTGCAGTCCAAGGGACTCTCAAGAGTCTTCTGAAACATCACAGTTTAAAAGCATCAATTCTTCAGTGCTCGGCTTTCTTTACAGTCCAACTCTCACATCCATATTTGACTACTGGAAAAACCATAGCTTTGACTAGATGGACCTATGTTGGCAAAGTAATGTCTCTGCTTTTTAATATGCTATCTAGATTTTTCTAGACTTTTCGTAACTTTTCTTCTAAGGAGCAAGTGTCTTTTAATTTCATGGCTGCAGTTACCATCTACAGTGATTTTGGAGCCCCCCAAAATAAAGTGTGACACTGTTTCCACTGTTTCCTCATCTATTTCCCATTAAGTGATGGGACCAGATGACATGATCTTCATTTTCTGAATGTTGAGCTTTAAGCCAACTTTTTCACTCTCCTCTTTCACTTTCATCAAGAGGCTATTTAATTCTTCTTCACGTTCTGCCATAAGGGTAGTGTCATCAGCATATCTGAGGTTATTGATATTTCTCCCAGGATTCTTGATTCCACTGTACTTTAACCAGCCCAGTGTTTCTCTTGATGTACTCTGCATATAAGTAAAATAAGCAGGATGACAATATACAGCCTAGAAGAACTCTTTTTCAGATTCGGAACCCGTCTGTTTTTCCATGTCCAGTTCTAGCTGTTGCTTCTTGAATTACATACAAATTGCTTAAGAGGCAGGTCAGGTTGTCTGGTATTCCCATCTCTCTAAGAACTTTAAAGACTTTGTTGTGGTCCACACAGTCAAAAGCTTTGGCATAGTCAATAAAGCAGAAGTAGGTGTTTTTCTGGAACTCTCTTGCTTTTTCTATGATGCAACAGATGTTGGCAATTTTATCCCTGGCTTTTCTGCCTTTTCTAAATCCAGCATGAACATCTGGAAGTTCACAGTTCACGTGTTGTTGAAGTCTAGCTTGGAGAATTTTGAGCATTACTTTACTAGTGTGTGAGATGAGTGCAATTGTGTGGTAGTTTGAAAATTCTTTGGCATGCATTTCCTTGGGACTGGAATGAAGACTGACCTTTTCCAGTCCTGTGTCCACTGCTGAGTTTTCCAAATTTGCTGGCATATTGAGTGCAGCATTTTCACTGCATCATCTTTCAGGATTTGAAATAGCTCAACTGGAATTCTATCCCCTCCACTAGTTTTGTTCATAGTGATGGTTCCTAAGGCATACTTGACTTCGCATTCCAGGATGTCTGGCTCTGTATGAGTGATCACACCATGGTGATTATCTGGGTCATGAGATATTTTCTACAGTTCTTCTGTGTGTTCTTGCCACCTCTTCTTAATATCTTCTGCTTCTGTTAGGTCCATACCATTTCTATCCTTTGTTGTGCCCATCTTTGCATGAAATATTCCCTTTTTATCTCTAATTTTCTTGAAGAGATCTCTAGTCTTTTCCATTCTATTGTTTTCCTCTATTTCTTTGTATTGATCACTGAGAAAATCTTTCTTATCTCCTCTTGTTATTCTTTGGCAGTCTGCATTAAAATGGGTATATCTTTCCTTTTCTCCTTTGCCTTTTGCTGCTCTTCTATTCACAGCTATTTGTAAGGCCTCCTCAGACAACCATTTGGCCTTTTTGCATTTCTTTTCCTTGAAGATGATCTTGATTCCTGCCTCCTGCACAATGTTACAAACCTCCGTCCATATTTCTTCAGGCACTCTGTCTATCAGATCTAATCCCTTGAATCTGTTTCTCACTTCTACTGTATAATCGTAAGGAATTTGATTTAGGTCATATCTGAATGGTCTAGTGGTTTTCCTTACTTCCTTCAATTTAGTCTGAATTTGGCAATAAGGAGTTCATGGTCTGAGCCATAGTCAGCTCCCGTCTTTTTTTTTGCTGACTGTATAGAGCTTCTCCATCTTTGACTGCAAAGAATATAATCAATCTGATTTTAGTATTGACCATCTAGTGATGTCCACGTGTAGAGTCTTCTCTTGAGTTGTTGAAAGAGGGTCTTTTCTATGACCAGTGTGTTCTCTTAGGAAAACTCTATAAGCCTTTGCCCTGCTTCGTTCTGTACTTCAAGGGCAAATTTGCCCATTACTCCAGGCATTTTTTGACTTCTTACTTTTGCATTCCATTCCCCTATAGTGAAAAGGACAACTTTTTTGGATGTTAGTTCTAAAAGGTTTTGTATGTCTTCATAGAACCATTCAACTTTAGCTTCTTAGCATTATTGGTTGGGGCATAGACTTGGATTATCATGATATTGAATGGTTTGCCTTGGAAACAAACCGAGATCATTCTGTCGTTTTTGAGATTGCATCCAAGTACTGGATTTCAGACTCTTTTGTTGACTATGATGGCTACTCCATTTCTTCTAAGGGATTCTTGCCCACAGTAGTAGAAATGATGGTCATCTGAGTTAATTTTACCCATTTCAGTTCATTTTAGTGCACTGATTCCTAACATGTTGACGTTCACACTTGCCATCTCCTGTTTCACCACTTGCAATTTGCCTTGATTTATGGACCTAATATTCCAGATTCTTATACAATATTGCTCTTTACTTCTTACTATCATTGGACTTTACTTCCATCACCAGTCACATCCACGACTGGGTGTTGTTTTTGCTTTGGCTCCATCTCTTCATTCTTACCAGTAGCATATTGGGCACCTACCAACCTGGGGAGTTCTACTTTCAGTGTCCTATTTTTTTGCCTTTTTATACTGTTCATGGGGTTTTCAAGGCAAGAATACTGAAATGGTTTGTCATTCCCTTCTCCAATGGACCACATTTTGTCAGGACTCTCCACCATGACTTGTCCTTCTTTGGTGGCCCTTCACAGCATGGCTCATAGTTTCATTGATTTAGACAAAGCTGTGGTCCATGTGATCAGATTGTAATTATGTCATTATGAGGGATACATTATACATATGTCAAAATACATGGAATGTACAATTTCAAGAGTAACTCTAATGTAAACTATGAACCTGGCTGGTAATCTTGTCCAATATAGATTTATTAGTTGTAAAGAAATATACCACTCTAGTAGAGGGATGCTGTTATTGGAGGAAGTTGTATATGCATGGGGGCAGGAAGTGTCAGAGAACTCTCTATACTTTCTGTTCAATTTTGCTATGAACTTAAATGTCCTCTAAAGAGAGGGGATGATGTGGGAGAATGGCATTGAAACATGTATACTATCATGTAAGAAACGAATCGCCAGTCTATGTTTGATGCAGGATACAGGATGCTTGGGGCTGATGCATGGGGACGATACAGAGAGATGATATGGAGAGGGAGGTGGGAGGGGGGTTCAGGATTGGGAACTCATGTACACCTGTGGCGGATTCGTGTCAATGTATGGCAAAATCAATACAGTATTGTAAAGTAAAATAAAGTAAAAATAAAAAAAAAATCAATGTCAAACCATAAAAAAATAATAAATAAATAAATAAAATCTATTACTAATATATATGCCATGTAGAAGATAATGTCTAGGGAATAATGTTTTTAATAGTTAATCTATGCAGGAACACTCATGTAAATCTAATCGTCTGTCCTCTGTGTCACCAAAGTATTTGTCCACCTGAAATTTAATCCTAAAATTACAAAGCACTTAGCACTACCTACACTGAATTTTTTTCCCTCACATTTCCTGGGATGCATTTTGATTTAGAGCTTAAATATCAAAGTTACAGAATGCAACAAGTTTCTTGAATAATGACATAAATTCTTCAGTAATCTGAAGAGCTGCCAAGGAAAAAACACAACCAAATATTGCAAATTCTAGCCTTCTATTTATCCTTTTATGGGATGATTCAAAGAATGCCTTGAAGAAAAAGAGGCAGAGTCAACAGGAAACTTTAAATTCAATTTTGATGCAAAAGGAAAAAAAAATGGTTTAGGTAGATTTGTCCAGAGTAAGACAAGCAGAGAAAAAATATGTTAGTTCTACAAAAATTTACTGTAGATAAATACTTCATGAATTAGCCACAGAGGTGATGCAGAGAAAAAAAGAAATAAAGTTAGGGACACAACACAGTGTGCGAAAATCTGAAAGAAATAAAACACTTTGGAAGAAGACATACCTTAAGGGAAAAGAAATGTTTCAGTAAATAGTAATTCATTTCCTGGCAATTAGAGAGAACATGCAATTCCCAAAACAAGTGACAAAAGATCAAGTGTTATTAGCACAGAACGAACTGACAAAATAATAAAGGAAAAGATCTTTCATAGAAAATACATAACTATTGAAAAATCATAAGTTAAGGGATACAGACAGCTAGGCTTCAACAATACATGAACTGAGAACTTCTAGATGTAAAGCTGGATTTAGAAAAGGCTGAGAAATAGAGATCAAATTGCCAAAATCTATTGGATGATAGGAAAATCAAGGAAATTCCAAAAAAAACATATACTTCCACTTCATTGACTACACTGAACCTTTGACTGTGTGATTCACCACCAACTGTGGAAAATTCTTAAAGAGATGAGAATATCAGACCACCTTACCTGTCTCCTGAGAAATCTGTATGGACAAGAAGCAACAGTTAGAATCAGACATGGAGCAACAGACTAGCTCAAAATTGGGAAAGGAGTACATCAAAGCTGTATTGTCACCCTGCTTATTTAACTTCTATGCGAAGTACATCATTCAAAATGTCAGACTGGAAGACTCATAAGCTGGAATCAAGATTATTGGGAGAAATATCAACAACCTTAGATATGCAGATGACAGCACCTTAATGGCAGAACGTGAAGAAAAATTAAAGAGCCTCTTGATGAGGGTGAATGAGGAGTGTGAAAAAGCTGGCTTAAAACTCAGTGTTCAAAAAACGAAGACCATGGCATCCAGTTCCATCACTTCATGGCAAATAGATGGGGAAAAGTGGAAGCAGTGACAGATTTTATTTTCCTGGGCTCCAAAATCACTCTGGACGGTAACTACAGCCATGAAATTAACAGATTCTTGCTNAGGGAAGCCTGGCCTGCTGCAGTTCATGGGATTGCAAAGAGTAAGATATGACATAGGGACTGAACATCAACAAGGAGATATAACAGTGATATGGAGAGTATAAAAATGTAAAATAGGCTACAAATACGAATGATACTATTTAGTGCCAGAAGTTAGTGCAGTAATGCCTATCTATCAAGCATGAAAGCAAGTATTGTGAATTCTGAATTATAGTCTTAAGAAGCTGTATTTCATATACAAAGGCATTAGGATGATACATTTAGTGTGCAGTAATTCAGGAGGTATAATGTTCACTGATATTCTAGAATTCACAAAATGATTCAAAAGAAATAGCCTACTTATGAAGAGGAAAGTATTTAGGGGATTTTTGATAAAGCTCCCAACATTCAAAACCCTGTAAAATTAATCTAAGCTAAACATGCTCATTCCAGTCATCCTCCCAGTAAAATTTCAAAATTGGGAATGGAAAGTCCAACAACACTGAAAGGAAAATATCTTCTTAACTTCTGTGAAAAGTTTGTCTATGACTAAGAGAGAAACAAGAAAGAGAAACTTTCTCTTTTTCACTCAGATATGTTTCTCCTCTTCATCTCATTATGTCTGAATGTGACTAAGTTGTCTAAAGTTTCTCCAGCTACCTACTCTAGGTCTGAGGTTAAAGGTAACAGTGATTCTCCATGACATCATTTAGACCAATGTTCACGGCAGTGTTCTTGGATCCTGTGTTATCTGTGAACTCCTAATTATGGCATATATATTTCCTAAATTTTTAAGGCAATTTGAATGGGACTTTTAAAACTTATTTCCAAAAGAAGCATCTTACCTGATATCATATGTTGTAAAAATATTGATAGAGATAAGTAGATTCACCAAAATGTATGCTTAACTAAATAACTGTGATGACTGTATTAAGAAATGAATGATAAAGTTTATATTCTCAAAGGACAAGTTATATAATATAAAACATAATGAATGTTATTAGCTATCTCTACTCTAGTGATTGTGATAAAAATCCCAGAATATTTTACTGAGAAAGAGAAAGAGAGGTTAAAGAAGGCTTTTATTAGTTCATCAGTCTTTTCATCTTCCACATCAGGAATTAGTCAACGTTTTTTCAACTGAAATTAATAAACTTAGAAAGACAGATTCAAGTTGTGATTTAAAGGAAAAATATATTTCTGAGTAAATAAAACAGATTATCACTTATATGAGGCACCAAACAGAACATAGAGCAAAAGGGAAAAAAAAAAAAAACAGAAAATAAGGAAGTATCAACAAAATGTCAGATGACAGAAATAAGATTAAACAGATCCTCTGGCATCTGGTCCCATCACTTCATGGGAAATAGATGGGGAAACAGTGGAAACAGTGCCAGACTTTATTTTTTTGGGC
>SJYT01083906.1:0-14202 GCA_006410635.1 Cephalophus harveyi
GAATACTGGAGTGGGCTTCCATGCCCTCCTCTGGGGATCTTCCCCACTTAGGGATTGAACCCGGGTCTTCTGCTATGGGCAGATTGTTTACCATCTGAGCCTCCATGAGAGCCTGAACATGCCTGTACCCATAGATTAAAGCTTCCCCAACTTTGTGGTTTCGAGAGCTACTGCTCTGGAAAGCTCCATGGTGTTCTCCATAGTTCTGCAAGTAATACACTTTTTCTTCCCATGAGTTTTGACTGGGTTCTATCTTCTGGCTCAACACCCACCAAGAGGTAAACTCACTTTCCTGGTAACATTTCTCCACCCAGACTCCCAACCACCACTTGATACTAATTCTACAGTCAGTTGTCTTGCTTCCAATACATGGAAATCACATTATTTTTCTGTGAACAAATCTAGCTAAGGGCCAGAAGCAGTGTCCCTGTTGTATCTTGTGAAGCCAGTAGGTGTCAAGTAAACTTAGCTCTGTGGATCCTTTGTCCTCCAGTTCCATGCCTCATTTTACAGAAAATACTTACAAGGCTTTGAGGTTTTATTTATGCCTCATTTCTGAAGGCTTTTAATACCTACATTAAATATACAGATGACTCATCAGTGCCACTGCTACTTTGAGGTTTAAAATCCTCCAAGTTTTTTCTAACATACTTATTCCATGCCTTGCGTTTAAATCTTTGACCATATGTTGTTTATCCTGTGTCTCATCAGAATTTAATTACACCGTTTTCCCCTGAATAATGCAGTACTCATCACATAGAGTTCTTGCCAAAACTGGATTTGACAAGGTAGGGAACAGGTGAGCCTAGGAGAAAGTCCAGGAGCACGACTAGTCTGGTGGAGCCGAGATTCCAGTTGAGGGCACTGGAAGGAAACATCGAGCCTGAGGACAGCCTGCCCACTTGAGGATCCAGGCCTAAGAGGCCATGCCTGAAAACAAGCAAAGAAAACGGCCAAGATGCACCTGCGCGCTGGAGGCTTCCTGACAGGCCCCCAGAGCAGCCAATCCCCGAGCACGGGGGCGGGGCCTCCATCGCGCTCCGCACCCTCCCGGCGCCTATTGGCCAGACTGCCTCGGTCGCAACGCCGATTGGTCGCTCGTGCCTGACAGGGTACAGGCCGGCTGCTCGCCCTTCACTTCACCTCAGCGCGAGAGGACTGGACGTCGCGGAGGAGCTAGCGGGGCCCAGGCCGGGTTGGGCAGCGCCGCAGGACAGCGGGGAGACTGCTGGGCACGCACCCTGCGCAACCCTCATGAGCCCTTAGCCTGACGGCTTCAAATTCCAGGGTGGGAGGCCCGGAATCCCGTCAGCCTTGAGGAACCTGAGTCCTAATCTGAAGGAAGCTTGCGTCTCGTCCGCTTCAGGGACTACAAGTCCCTTCACCCGCAGAAACTCCGAATCCCCTAGTGCTGCGACCCTCAAATACCTAGAGTAACCCCAGTTCCCCTCAGCCTGAGGCACCCTAAAAATAGCACCCGCAGAGAGACCAAATTTCCTTAACCTCAGAGACCCTGAATACCTCAGCCTAGGAGCTCTTAAAACTCTTCATCCTCAAGACCCCAACTGTCCCGCCTGTCACAGGCCTAAAGCGCCTTAATAAGAAACCCCCAATTTCCTCAGCCTCAGAGATCCCAAGCTCTCTCACCCTGCGCATTCTACATCAGCCAAAAGATCCCCAGTCACCTTTGTCTGAAGACCCCAGTTCCTTCAGCCCGTGTCACCCAGATCTCCTCAAGCCAAGTGACCTGTCCTTTAGACTTAGAACCACGTTATGCCCAGATTTTTCTGAGTCCCCACGCGGAGATCTTCAAAACCCTTCCTGGAGAAATATTCCCTCTCCTGCACTGGAACAGAGTCCTGATTTCAGCCCGACCCCAGTCCAGCAGTTAGGGGCTTCCAGATCTCCTCAGGAATCCCTCCGTCACCCACAGACATGTCCCTCCCAGTGCCTTTCCTCATAGGGGCTGAATTGTAGGGGAACCAAAGAAAGCGAATCTAGTTCACATTAGGCTTGTCTGTCATAGCTAGTCGGGATCTGTCCATCCCACCAATACCCTCACCCCGACTTTCCTCTCACCTTCCTGCCCTGGACACTCCACCCAAGGAAGACAGACCAGGCTCTGGACAGTGGTCTGGGCTATCTCAGCACCTTCTTTTTCCACAGGTACCTTGGCCTTGAACGCTCCAATGGCCATGAAGCCGAACAGGTCTCCAGAGAAGAGCACTGAGGGAGATGCTGGGAGAACAGAGTGGAAGCCCACGGTGAGAGGCAGAGGCGGCAAAGCTGGGCTCTAAGCTAGCTCTATAGGAAGGACATGGCGCTGGTCCCCGAAGGACCACAGACTGCTTGCCTGGTTAGCTGAGTGAACTTCTCTGTGAGCGTACACAGGATGGGCATGCCTGGTCCTGTCTGAGATGGTGGGGTGGAGTGGGACAAAAGAGGACACTAGCATTGCCAACTGCTTTGTGTCCAGGGAGAGTTAGGAAAATGCTCAGTGTTTGTTCAGTTAAGCAGGACACAGTCGGGAAGGAAAGTCTTCATCCCTGTCTCACAAAGACCATCCAGTAGCTTCAGGCTACTCCCTGCACAAAAGGTGGAGAAGACCCAGCTCTAAGGTCTGACTTATATTAGTAAATCACTGATTAAATCTATTATTTTCCTTAGGCCAAAGATGCTTTCAAAGACATCTCTGTATACTTCTCCAAGGAAGAATGGGAAGAGATGGGAGAATGGGAAAAAATTCGACATAGGAACGTGAAAAGGAACTACGAAGCGCTGATTGCTATAGGTAACAGGAAGTGCTGGGTGCCTGTGAGCCTGGGAAACATGAAACAGGTCTTCACCCTCAGTGTTCACTTAGCCCTCTCATAGGTGGCTTCATTTGCTTACAGTTCCCTTTTGTGTGGAGACTTACCTGGAGGAAATGTTTATTGTTTTGTACCAAAGAGAGGTTGACCCTGCAGTGCAGAGCTCACCTCTTGCCTTGTTTAGATTCTCCCAGCCCATCCTACTGATTTCCCTGACTTTGTGACACTTTGCATTGCTTCTGTGCTTTGTTCCTCCTTCTTAGAACAAATATTTTGCTTCTTTCCAGGTTTCAGAGCCACTCGACCAGCTTTCATGCATCACCGCAGGCAGGTCATCAAACTCCAGGTAGATGACACTGAGGATTCTGATGAAGAATGGACACCAAGGCAGCAAGGTGAGGGGCCAGGAGGATTTAGAGGTGTCTTCCTGAAACCATTCTGGCTTAGGTCTCAACTATATCTCAGCCATTAGCAAAGAAAACATAACTTTCAGCATTCCAAAGTGGTTGTGGCTTATTGACATAAGCCTGAATGAAGATGACTGTAGGTTTTCCAGCGTAATTCTCAAAAGTTTTATGTTTAAAATTTATCATTTTTTTAAAAAGAATTATTTTTGCAAAGCATTCTTAATGAAAGGCAGTTAAAGAAACCTTAGAAATAAATTCACCAAAGAGATTTAAGACTTTTCTCATAATTGGTTGTTGGATTAAATCTCTTAGAAGAGGAAATGATTAACATATTATGTCAAGATACATTATTTATGTAGGTATATAAAACAACAACACATGATCTTCTTACCCTAAGGTGAAATTAATTCTTTGTTTTAATTCTGGGAAAGGGTTTGAGAAAACTATTCATTCTCCCTGAGCTTTCCCACATTTCACTGACCAGAGACAGCATCAGGTAAATAAAATGAAGTTCACTCATTATAAAATAGAAGTGAGCAGCTCACTTCCTCTTCTGCTGCTCAGATAGTTTAGAAGAGTTAATCTTCCTAGACTGGAGCAAACAATTTGGATAGTTCTATGATTCTCCATCTATGGATTTCTGTTCTCCGAGATTTTTTAAAATTATTTATTTACTTTTGGCTGCACTGGGTCTTCGTGGCTGTGCATGGGCTTTCTCTGGTTGCAGTGAGTGGCTTCTCATTGCAGAGCACATGCAGGCTCAGTAGTTTATGACACACAGGCTTAGTGGCCCCACAGAAAGTGGGATCTTCCTGGAACAGCAATCGAACCTGTGTCCTCTGCATCAGCAGGCAGATTCTCATCCACTGTGCCACCAGGGAAGTCCCTCTGTTCCCTTAGGTTATTAAAACTAGTGAAAGGGACATGAAAATCAAAAATTTGGTTGTCTGCAAAGGTTTTGACATGAAAGAGAGATTCTTCATAGGGAATACATATGCCACGGTCCACCATACCTCTGCACATCATTATTTACCTTAACAATTTCTGAGTGTACGGTACTCTCTTGCTAACTATGTACACATTAGTGTTAGTGGCCATAGTGTTAATTGCTCCATCGTGTCTGACTCTTTGCGCCCCCATGGACTGTAGCCCACCAGGCTCTTCTGTCCATGGGATTCTCCAGGCAAGAATACTGGAGTGGGTTGCCATTTCCTGCTCCAGGTGATCTTCCCAACCCAGGGATGAAACCTGCGTCTGTTGCATCTTCTGCACTGCAGGCGGATTCTTTATTCTCACCGGGGAGATATATATACACATTGCTGTACAACAAATCTGTAAAACTTTTCCATCTTGCGTGATTGAAGCCCTAACCCACTGAGGAACAATTCTCCAATCCTTCCTCCTCATAGCCCTTGGAAACCACGATTATATTTTCTGTTTCCATGGGTTTGATTAATTTAGATACCTCATAGAAGTGGAATCAGGCAATATTTGTCTTTTTTGGATTGGTTCATTTCACTCAGCATATCATCAAGGCCCATCCCTGATGTAGCATATGACAGATTTCTTTTTTAAGGCTTAAAAACATTCCAGTGTGTGCCTGTGTACATAACAGATATAAGATATGTCTTATATATAATCTTTATCTGTTTATCCACCAATGAACATTTAGATTGCTTCCACATCTCGCCAACTGGGAATAATGCTGCAATGATCATAGATGTGCACACTATTTATTCAAGATCTTCCTTTCAATTTTTTTATGGAAATAGACTCTTGAGTTGGATTGCTAGATCATACAGCAGTTCTAATTTTCTGAAGAAACTCCATATTGTTTTCTATGAAGGCTGCGACACTTTACATTTCCAACAATAGTGTATAAGGGTTCCAGTTTCTCCATATTCTTACCAAACTTGCTATTGTCTTCTTATTCATTTTGCCCATCACAAAAGGTTTCAGTTTATATTTCCTTATTGATTAGTTATGTTGAGCATCTTTTCATAAGTTTGTTGGCCATTTGTGTATCTTCTTTGGAGAAATGTCTATTGAATTAGTTCTCCTACTGTGTTAGTCAGCTCAGACTGCCATAACAAAACAGACTGCATGCCTTAAACCACAGAAATTTGTTTTCTTACAATGCTGAAGCATGGAAGTTTGATATCAGGGTGCCATCGTGGTCAGTCAGGTTCTCTTCCTCGCTTATACGTAGGCTTCATATTGGTGTATGCTTATTAACCCCTTATCAGATACATATTTTACAGATGTTTTCTACAGTCCCATAGGTGGCCTTTTCACTCCGTTTACTGTGTCCTTTGCTGCACAGAAACTTTAAGATTAATGTAATCTCATTTGTGTATTTTTACTTTGTTACTAGCACTTGTGCACTTGGTACGATATCTAAGAAGTCATTGCTGATTCAGTGTCATGAAGCTTCACCCTTGTTTTCCTCTAAGAGTCTTCTCAAGTCTTGCATTTAGGTCTTGAATCCATTCTGAGTTGATTTTTCTTCATGGTGTAAGATCTTCATTATTTTGCATATGGATATTTTGTTTGCCCAGCACCATTCATTATACGGATTAAAGTTTCCCCATTGTCTTAACACCCTTGATGAAGATCAGTAGACCACGTATCCAAGAATGTATTTCTGTTTATTTCTGGTTGTCTATTCTGTTGCATTGATTGACATGTCTATCTTTATGCCAACGGGCTTCCTCAGTGGCTCAGCAAGGGAAGAATCTGCCTTCAATGCAGGAGACACAGGAGATGCAGGTTTAATCCACGGGTTAAGAAGAGCCCCTGGAGAAGAAAATGGCAATCCTGTCCAGTGTTCTTGCCTGAGAAATCCCCTGGACAGAGGTGCCTGGTGGACTACAGTCCAAAAGGTCACCAAGAGTTAGCACGACTGAGCAACTAAGCACTCACTTTATGCCAAAACTGTACTCTTTTGGTTCCGGTACCTTTGTAATATGTTCTGAAATCAGAGGCCTCCAGCTTTGCTGTTCTTTCTAAGATTGTTTTGCCTATTTGAGGTCCTCTGAGATTCAGTATTAAGTGTAGGATGGATTTTCTATATCAGAAAAAAATTCCATTGGGATTTTAATAGAAACTGCATTGAATCTTTAAATTGCTTTGGGTAGTATGAACAGCTTAATAATATTAAGTCTCCAAATCCATAAACATGAGACACCTTTCTATTTACTTGTGTCAGATTCCTTTCAGCAATACTTTGTAGTTTTCAATGTATAAGTCTTTCATCTCTTTAAGTTTACTCCCAATTATTTCATTCTTTTTGATGATATTACAAATAACATTATTGGGACTTCTCTGGTGGCCCAGAGGCTAAGCCTCCACACTCCCAATGCAGAGAACTTGGATTCAGTCCCTGGTCAGGGAACTAGATCCCACATGCTGCAACAAAGACCTGGCACAAATAAATAAATAAATATTTTTTAACTTAAATTTAGATCTTGACTATAGTTTTTTAAAAATGAAAAATAAATAGGATTGTTTTCTTATTTTCCTTTTTGGAATGGTCATCATTCATGCATGGAGATATTTGAATGTTGATTTTGTACCATGCAACTTTCTGTGTAGGTTTTTGGGTGTGTGTAATTTTAAAGATTTTTCTGTACATAAAATCATGTCCTCTGTGAACAGACATAATTTTACTTCTTTCTTTCCAGATAGAAGCCTTATGTTTCCTTTTCTAACCTAATGCCCTGGCTAGGGCTTCTAACATTATGGTGAATAGAAACATTGAAAATGGGCATCCTTGCCTTTTTTTCTAGATCTTAGAGAAGTTTTCGGCTTTTCACTGATGACTATGATGTCAGAGTAGACTTTTCATATACGACCTTTCTTATATTGCAATCACTTCCTTCCATTTCTACTTTTTTGAGTATTTTTGCCATGAAAGGCTAGTAAATTTATTAGATACTTTATGGACATCAGATGAGGCACAGATGAAGTTTCATATTTTTTTTAATTTTAAGAAAATTATGTAATGCTCCCAGTGGAAGCACAGGAGTTGATGATACAGAAATCATTTCCCATTCCTCCTTTGGTAATCCTTGTCCTTGTCACTCTCTGGCTCAGAATTATGTGTCCTTAATTGGAGTGCCCAGAGTTTGGAACCATTTACCAACTAAAACACTGATTCCCATCATTTTTTAGGTAAACCTTCTTCGATGGCCTTCAGAGTGGAGCACAATAAACACCAGAAGGTGAGTATTTCCCAAATCCTGTTGCCAAACTATCCTCCTCATGGATCCAGTCACAGGTGAGAATAGGAGAAAACACAGAGATCCTGGAGACTGCTGCCTTCCTGTCCTGAATCTTTAGCACAGTGTCTGATATCATCACCATCTTCATACTTAGTAAGAACAGCAACAACAGTAGGCTGCTCTGTTGTTACATTATTTTCACAATATCTCAGACTTTAAGCATTTTATGTGAATAAACTTACTTAAACCTTAAAACAATCCTACCGCACCTATAAGTAGGTATATAGCTATCACCATTATAGACCACAAAACTGAGGGAAAAAAATGATTAATTATATGCCTGAGATCACAGTATCACTGGTAGTGCAATCTAATCCAAAGCACTTTTTCTAAACTCCTTACAAAATGTTTAAAACTCCCATAGTTCTATGAGTTTATTCATACATCTTTATATCATTCATCTGAGAGATGTTTTCAACCTCAGTTCTTTTGTGCTGTGCTAGGGAGGGATATCCTAAGGTATCTGACTGAGGGAAGCTTAAGGACATGCTGGGCAGTGTGTAGAGTGGACAGTCCAGGATGAAGAAGCTTAAGGACATGCTGGGCAGTGTGTAGAGTGGACAGTCCAGGATGAAGAAGCTTAAGGACATGTTGGGCAGTGTGTAGAGTGGACGGTCCAGGATGATGAAGGTGACAGGATCCCTACTTCAGAGCCTCCCAGTCCAATAAGAGGAAGCAACTTGCAACCCTGACAAGCCTCAGGTTTACGACTGAAAAGCAACAAATGAGAAAATAACTGAAGAACTTCACATAGGTTACCCGCTTTTGAGTAGAAACTCATCTGGGCATCATTTCAAATGCTTGTGCTTGCAGGAGGAAGTAACAAGTCCTTCCCCTGAGCTCTGATTAGGCAACTCTCATGCTTGGAATCGTTTGTTTAGCTGCCCTGTGTTGTGAGCTTTGGTAGCCTAGCCCATACCGGTTAATTCTCAGAAGTCCAGGCCCAGCTTAAAGCCCCTGAGGGCCCCCTGAATGTTTTGTGAATGAGTGACTCCGCATTTAAACATTCATCTAGGAGTGAGAAGGTCAAAGAATACTGAAGACAGTATCTGTGAGCTAAACTTCAAATATAGAGACAGTTGAAGGGATAAATTGATGGCAGGGATATACACTCATGTTCACACTGTATTAAATAGCTCACACAACGATTTGTGGAAATGTTATTAAATTTCATGTCCACTGTAACATTAAGAATTAGCATGTATACCAGTTTATGGATCAGGAAACTGAGGAGAACCAGCTAGTCATACAGCCTTGTTCAAGCAGAATTGATGAGGCCAGCTACTTTAATTCCAAACATTGTCTCTAAGAGGACATGGCAACCTGCAACTTTCAGCTCATTTTCTTTATTGTCTAAATGGGTTTCTGCTGATCATCTTTTCTCTTCTTAATCTCGCTGCTTTGTCACCTTATTTTCCAGATGTGTTTTGTCCCCTCTGTAATTTTCCATACCTCCTCGTCCATCAAAGGGCCACTAATTAATAGAAAACCCCTCAGATTTCTCTATGAGCCCTTACCCTCTTCTTTCCCTGACCTCCAGCTATTCTTCTTGCCTTGCTCTCACTTTTATGCAGAAAGTTGAAGGGAAAGAACCTTAAGATATGAATTCTAGTTTTGATTCGCTACCCACTTAGGTCCTTATTTTACACTCCAGTGTTCAGATACCTCCTCCACCAGGTATTTCCAAGAATTGTCAAAGTATTAGCTAAAGTCATGCATGTGAAAACACTTCATAAAGTCCTGAAGAACTAAAGAAATGCATGTTCTCTTTTACTCATGCGGAAGGCAATGTCCAGGGCACCATTAAGTAAGGAATCTAGTTTGAAGGAATTGCCGGGAGCAGCACAATTGCTGAAGACAAGTGGCTCCAAGCAGGCTCAGAAACCGGTGCCCCCTCCCAGAAAAGCAAGGATCCCTGGACAGCGCCCCAGACAAAAAGTCGGTAAGAGAAAATTTGGGGAGTTCCTCTAATTAGTTCCTCTAATCCCTGTAGAAAAGCTAGCAAGTATGGACTAGGTGTGTGGTGTGAATTTTGGGTAGGCTTGGGTTTAAGTTGGACTGATCTGAGACATGAAGTTAGCAATGGTGCCTTGGGAAAATCTTATACATTTTCTGAGGTCTTGATTGCTCATCTGTAAAGTGAAGATAAGGGTACATAACTCATACAGTGTTTGAAAGCTTTACATTAAATGCAAAAGTGCTGACACCTTTTTGAGCTAAAAGCAGTTCAGTAAATCCAGCTGTGATGATACGGACCATGCCTTGTTAGTGTTTATGCCCAGACCTCTGCTCAATGCTTTACATGTCATGTGCCCTCAACGTATGTTTTCTGACTACATGTGTCAGTGAACTATTTCCTAAGTAAGAAGGAGGGAAGTTAAACCTACTAACGGGAAGTGCAGGAAGCTAACACTGAACTGGGCATCTGTGGTCAGTGAGCAGCCTGTCTCCTGAACCAGGAGTTAAAGGGAGAAGAAGCAAAGTATCGAAAAGGGACTTGCTGGTGGTGAAGTGGTTAAGACTCCCGCTTCCACTGCAGGGGGCGCAGGTTCCATTCCTGATCGGGGAACTAAGATGCATAAATATGCAACATTAAAATGGAAAATTACAAAAGTAAAAGTTTAAAAAATACATGTAAACAAGTTTTAACAAAGTGTATAAATGAACAGGTAGGAGATCTCACACTTTCCAATAAAACAGGCACTAACTCTCCAAACCCCACCAGCCTTGCTTAGCTTCTGTTCTCCATCTTAGAACGCAGAAGAAAGGAGACTGGAGTGAAGAGGTACAGTCTACGAGAAAGAAAGGGCCACGTGTACCAAGAGGCCAGCGAGCCCCAGGATGACGAGTACCTCTGTGAGTGCCCCGCTGGCCCACTCGCGGAGAAGGGGCTACGAGGCCTTGGTCCAATAACCTCACCTCACTGTTTGGTCCCCCAATCAACCCCTTCCTCTATGACTTGGGGTGCAGGATCGAGGCCACATGCTGTGAGTGCCCCAGTTCTTTCTGAAGGTCTTTACGACCAGCAAAGTCACTTTACCTCCCCTCATCCCTGTTGCTCTCACCTCCAGATTGTGAGGAGTGTCAGAACTTCTTCATCGACAGCTGTGCTGCCCACGGGCCCCCAACCTTTGTAAAGGACTGTGCAGTGGAAAAGGGGCATGCCAACCGCTCAGCCCTCACTCTGCCCCCTGGGTTAAGTATCAGACTGTCGGGCATCCCTGAGGCTGGGCTTGGAGTGTGGAATGAGGCATCCGATCTGCCACTGGGCCTGCACTTTGGCCCCTATGAAGGCCAGATCACAGACGATGAAGAGGCCGCCAACAGTGGATACTCCTGGCTGGTGAGAAACACCCCTGTTTCCCTGTTCTCTGGCCTCGAGTTGCTTGTGTGTGGTGGGGGGTACTTCATGTCTACATGCAAGGATGCAGATGGTGATGACACGGTCGGCAATGACACGGGCAGCCCTCTGTCCTGTGTGCACTGGGCATGAATACGGGCCTTCCATCTAAAGGTCAGAGGCGAGGTGGGACCACAGTGTACACACACGCAAGACCTCTCTCTAAAGCTCAGAGGAGAGGTGGGACCACAGTGTACACATACAGGACCTCTCTCTAAAGGTCAGAGAGGTGGGAGACAGTGGTCCAGACACACAGAGGTGACTCCTCCCTTGTGGAGCCCTTGCCTTCAGTGAACCAAGAGACTCAGACTTGGGATGATGACTTAGCAGCTTACCATTTGGTCCAACTGGCAGTTGAATCCATGCAGGCTGAAGAGCACCAATGCCTGCAGAGGGAAATAGTTCTTCTATTACTTCCTACCAAAAAAATAAATCAATGAGAGAGGAAAGCTTGTATCTCTTTTCTGACACTCAGATCACCAAAGGGAGAAACTGCTACGAGTATGTGGATGGAAAGGACACGTCTTTGGCCAACTGGATGAGGTGAGGGCAGTGAGTCTAGCTTGTAGATGTCGCTCTTCCCTCAAGCCCCCACCCCTTTCCTTCTCCACCCGTCTCCCTCAATAGCTTTCACACCTTCTTTCCTCTTTCCCCTCCATATCATGGTCTTTCATTTCAAAAGACATTTGAAGGAAATGAAAATATAGCATATATTGTGCCCTCAAAATACAAGTCTATATGCTGAACAAAACTGGGGGACTTGAAAACAACTTGAGGAGTCTCGATTCACCAGGGACACTTTAACTCACTTAATTGACACTTACCAAGCATTTTATGTTCCAGTGTAGACAGTGAACTTCATTACTGAAGCAGATCACACATCCCATGTCCTTTTGGAGAACAACTGCAGACAGACACTAGCCAATTGATTTTAGGAACAGTAACCTTAATTTTTCTATCTTTGAGAAACTGCACAGCGCCAGGATAACCTAACATGGGAGGCCTTGAGTCCATGTGGGCAACAGCCTCCCCAGGCTTGGTTCCAGTAAGAAGTGGGCCCTGAGGCCTTGGAAGGAATCGGGAGCAGGATGGCTGTGAGCAGGGCTGTTCTCTGAGGGCCAATCCTTTCATCAGGGCAGGAAGAAACTGAATAAACTATCACTCTTCTGGGGCTCAAGCTATGTCAGAGCACTCTCCAAGTTTCCAGGGGAGGGGGAAGGCGAGTGAATATGACCCTGGATACACGTGGGGAGATTGGAGGAAAGCCTCGGGAGAGGAGGCAGGCTGGGGCGAGTGCTGAGGGCTGCATGCTGGCAGAGGAGCACCGAGTCCCGTGGAGGAAAGAGAACTTAACTCAGAGTTTAGAGGAGCTGGAGGCCACCAGCCCCACAGACAGTCCAGGTGGAGACGAGTCTGGAACTGGGCTCTATAAAGTGGCTAATTAGGAACAGAGAGAAAAGCATTCCAGCCAGGAAGAGGACCGGAAACAGGATCTGGAAATGGGAATTCACATGGCCTTGTCGAAGGTGTGAGCAGAAGGTCCCCATGAGGGGCGGTGGAAGCCATGGCGGCCTCAGGGCCTGAAGGCAAGGAGCTGGGCATGGCCCGACAGTGGAGGGGACTCATCACCTGAGGTTTCTTTCCCTTTCCTGGCCTCGACCCCAGGTATGTGAACTGTGCCCGGGACGACGAGGAGCAGAACCTGGTGGCCTTGCAGTATCAAGGGCAGATCTTCTACCGAACCTGCCAGGTGGTCAGGCCGGGCTGTGAGCTGCTGGTCTGGTATGGGGATGAGTATGGCCGGGACCTCGGCATCAAGTGGGACAGCAGCGGGAAGAGTGAGCTCGCGGCCAGGAGAGGTGAGCACCTCCCCTCTTCCAGCGCCCCACCCCATCCTGGGGAGCCTCCCTGGTCCGACTCCGAAGCAGAGTACAATCCAGTCCAAAGACAGCTGGGTCACAATTAAAATGCCTCAGAATTTGATTCATTTCATATGACTGTTAGGAAAAGTTTTTTATATTAAAAATGTTAGTTCTAATTTTTAATATTTCATGCAAAAATATGTAACATCACCTTCTGCTGAAAGGCTTAGAAGCAAAAAGCAAGTTTTCTAGCGCCTACCAGCTCTCTCCCCTTACCTGTTTCTTCCTCATTTCCTCTCATTTCTCAGCAACACATGTGTGGCAATTTGCACTGAGTTCCTGTTTCAGTTTGATGTCATGTGAGTTCACACTCTGTGCCAGACAGGGCTCCACGCACCGAAACAGACAGATCCACTGCCCCGGGGCAGCATAGGCTTCACACCAGACAGGGGCTGGTGCTCTGAGGAGAACCAGTGCAGGGAAACCACCTCCAATCAGCGTGAGCAGGGGGTGGGGTGCGGTGCAGGGTGGTGGGCAGGGTCTCGGCAGAGATAACACCTGTGGGAAAGGATTCCAGACAGGGGAGCAGCCAATGCCGCAGTCCCAGGGCCGGGAAGAGAGGCCATGCCCGTGGTCGCAGCAGGAAGCACAGAGGGAGAGGAAGGAGGCTGGACAGGTGGTGGGCAGGGTCTCTGCAGAGATAACACCTGTGGGAAAGGATCCCAGACGGGAGCAGCCAATGCCACAGTCCCAGGGCCGGGAAGAGAGGCCATGCCCGTGGTCGCAGCAGGAAGCACAGAGGGAGAGGAAGGAGGCTGGATGGGACACGGAAGCCTCAGGGCCCGTGTCCATGTGCAGGCCCCAGGGGTCTTCCTGGGTGACACAGAACAACCGTGCGGCTTTTAGCTGCAAGTGGCATGTTCTCTGTGCTAAGACGATGCTTCGGTTCATTTTTGGGAAGAGACAGCAGTGGGGAGTCCCCTCAGAGGTCAGTTCACTGCCAGACATGAGGGGAGAGTGGGCTGGCTGAAGATGCTCGGGAGTGAGGGTCTGAGGAGTCTGACTGGAGATGTATTTTTAAACAGGGCTTCCTAGTGCATGTTAAATGCACTAAGACTGAGTGAAATAAATGAGGTATGAATACTGCTGAGGCTTGAGAAAGGACATGCCTTTATTTTATGATTTATGGAAAACTGAGAGGGGAGCAATTTGTGAACCAACTGGGGCAGCAGGAGCCAGAGACCTGTAGTTGGTGAGACCTGGGCCACTCGGTCTCGTCCAGTCTGAAACCCCCTTCCTGCAGAGATCGGCACAAAGCCTGCTCTTTGAACCAGGAGCTGCAAAGTCAGCTTTACTCACACCTGCTCTAACCACCCCCTGTGCTGCCTCCCACGTGCAGAGAGCTCAAGGCCAGGTGCCCCTAACTTAATAGACCTTTTC